>VDFB02290656.1:0-84423 GCA_007258455.2 Sequoia sempervirens
TGCCCCACCACACAAACCCCATTGGACACAACTACTACATTAACAAGATAATTTTTCTTTGAAAGAACATCAATCACATTAAACATAATTAAATAAGTAAACAACATTAATATAAACCATATGACAACAACCTAGTCCCATGGGGAACATGGTGAACTATTTGAACAAACCCAACTAACTAAAACGATAAACAAAACAAAACTTAACGAGCAATGGAAGCGTAAATAAACATAACATAAATATAAAATTCATACAACATGAACAAGATAGATAATTAAAACATAAATAACATATTACCACATCCAACTTTTGAGTTCAAGGTTACATTCATGGAATATATTTCCACAAATACAACACACCGTGAAAAAAAAGTTACAATACAAAGCTACTTCCCTTATAACATTGGGAAGGGTATAACACAATACAAGAATACAATAATGAAGAGTTCAATTCTTTAAAGGCACAATATTCTCTGAGTGAAGCTCTGGCAAATCTGCAATTGCATTTGTGCCACAATCACTACCTGGGGACCCAATGGGTGCATTGCACGTTTCCACCTGACCTTGTGAACTTGAAGGAATGCCCCCTATGCAAGGAGTCGATAAGAAAGAACCCTCGACCAAAAAATCAAAGCATAAAGGACTAACACCACATGACTCAAGACCACGTAACTACATAAACAACAATGATAATAAACAACTCCAGAGGAAACAATAATGAGGGAAAACAAAGGGCATAGTTGGAGAGTGTCATCACATGGCCTTACATGGATTCACCAGACTACCTATCATTAGGAGCCACCTCCATCTATGGTTAACTAGACATCCTATCTCAAGGTGCCGCCCCATAGGGTGACTCATGTGAAGCCACTTACCTTTCACAGAGACAAGGTAGTGACCTTACCAACCATGTCTTCCCACCCGTCCTTAGCCTTTGAGAGCGCTAATGGAAGGGGTGAGGTGCATGTTTTTATCTTGTTATGTGTTAACTAACCCAACACACTAGATACATTAACTAGGTTGTGTTCACAAACCCAACCAACTAGATACATTAATTAGGTGATCACTTATTTAAGGAAACTCTTTCAAGGGTGACCACTTGTACACTGGCCCCAAGAAGAGCCACTCTCCCCTATGGTTACCCTAAAATCAAAGAAAATCAATGGGTGTACCTCAATACTCAAGACATAAAGGTATTCTTTATAAAACATAACAAATGAGGCATGACCATCTTGTGACTATCCAACCATCAAAACCCATAAAATAGGAGGTACCGCCCACACAAATATTTACAATGTAAAAATATAGACAAAAAGGTGCAACAAAAAATGTGCACACACACACCATTTCCCCTAGCCCCTCAAGGTACATAAATATCTACCCAAGAACCAAAATAACTCATTATGCCAAATCAAGTCATACTTTCAAACTGTACAAAAATTTAACCTAAATTAAACATAAGACATATCAAATACTAATTTCCATCACTCAAAGTCAAGCAAGATAAATTAACCCATGCAATTAAAACTACACATCATATAACCCCTTTATTTTGAATAAATAGGAAGTTAAGGGATAATCACATAAACCTTGAAATACATTGTACAAAGCAAATCACAATATCTAGTAATCACAAAGGCATCACTTCCACATTCTATATCAAAACATTTAAACATGACCATGAAGACATTCACAACTCATAAAATCATATTGGAAAACAACGCAATATCGAATAAGGGGTAAATCATGACTTCTATGGTTAACATAAAATCTATATTGTAAACATGCTTAAGCCATTAAAATTACTTTTGTATGATAATATTATCCTAATTAGTCCTTTATCCACTATAAGTATGGCATAAAGATAAACTAAGAGCTACCAACTTTCTATCCTAGTGGGTTTCACATAATGTCCTTTACCGATTATGAATGACCCTAAAACCACCTAATACTATAATGAATGCAAAACATAACATTGTATAACAATACTAGACGTGTATTTAGTTGATCTGGAAGAATCTACAACTTAATCACTTATCCTTGTTTAAGATAAAATGTAAACTAGACCTTAATCGGCAATGTATTTCCTTATTAAGGTTCAATTACCTTGTGCTCCTAACTATAAGAGTGCATTTCCAATGGTTAATGCTCTTGGGAAAAGTAACTATATCAATTGTAAGGGGCATAACTATCATCTTATTATAACTAAGTCAACCATCTTTCCTTAAATCTTTTCAACACTATGAGCTATCTAATTTTACCTATAATAATAGTTTTACACAAATAACCTACTAATTATGAATCAATCAATATCGCTATTAAACTCCCTTACTTAATCATCTAATGAAAACAATAATATACAAGGATGAAAGTATTCTTACAATAACCATCTACAACTAATATATCATTTCAATCAAGAAAATATTAAAATTGCTACAACACCCAAGAGTTATTTCAATTATTCAATTCACAAAATAGTTTCTCTAGCCAACTATTAGGTACTACAACAATAAGCACTATTCACTGAAATATAAAATGATAGATAACACATAGAACTTTACACACTAAATAATTCTAAATGAAATTATATTCAATAATCAAATCCACTACTCATGTTTATAACCAAAGACAAGACTCTTACAAATGATACTTATTCCAATTTAGACCAATACAAAATTAACACAGACAAACCTATTGCATAACAAATCACAATTCCATCATTTAAAATCTATTCTAAATCATAAAGTTCATGAAATATCTCTAACTAAATCCATGGAAATAATCTATTACCTAACATTAAATCTTTAAGTTTTGATCTATGGAAATATTCAATTAAATATTTCAAATCTAACCTATGGTAGCAATCAATTTCGAACATTAAATATCTTACCAAATTAATTCTATCAAAATTTGAAATTTTAAGTTTCATTACTTGTTAAAAATTCAAAATTAAAGAATGGCAACTAAAATTTCTATGATTAATTAAACAAAAAATAAAATTCAAAATTAAAACATTAAACTAAAACTATCAAAACCATTATAAATCAAATATTTATTTTGTTTTGTAACAATATCTATTCTCTGGTTTTTTTAATTCTTTTTTCCAAACAAATTATTCTACAAATCTGATTTTTCTAAGATTGAGAAAATCTTTTTTTTTTTTAGAAAAAAAAGCAAATCATTTCTAAATAAAAAATAGATTTAATAAAATAATTATTAAGTTCATAATCCACTTACAATAAATTGTTTTCTAACTTCTATTCTTTCATTTCTAAATATAGATTAATTAAAAATGATAATTTGAATCAGAATTTAAACAATATAAATTTTCTCATCATATTTAATTTTTTCAGAATTATTATTCTTTCTCATTACAATAAAATATTCTAATTTCACGTATATATACTATATGCATACATACATGTATATATATATATACAAACACACATATACATATATGTGTATATACCAAAATAAAAGAATATTAAATCTTCTAATCATTGCTGCAAAAATAAAAACATAGTTATAATACTAAATATCTCCCAAAATATATACACATAAACACACACACACACACATATATATATATATATCCAAAACATAAAATTTGCACCACCACGAGAACTTACACGAGCAACCAACTTGAGCCAGTTATTATGCTTGATCATTTCGGTGACCTCCAAAGCGTGGGGAGTAGTCTTTGCTAACTTCAGCGTTCCTCATGAATGGGAGAGTGCAGTGGATAGGCTCCCCACCAAAACAAAGAAAACCACCGACGTCAAGAGAAATACAGACCCTTGGTACAAAGAATTAACCGGGTACAAAAGAAATTTTGCCATACATTTGAAAACCCCAATAAATTTAACAAATACAAATATATATATATATATATTGAAACATATGCATCTAAACGGGAAGAATTGGGCATAGCCCAATGCACAAAAACTTTCAGATAGAATAAAACAAATTGGGGAAATGCAAGGAAAGCAAGAGAGGATCTTTGGCAAAGACAATTTACAGAGGATCTTGGCTGAGAAGATTACAATGGATAGAAGGAAACGAAAATTCAATTATTCTCAACTAGAATCCAATATAAAATACATAGGGAAGGAAACGAATGGAAGGAGAAAGCTACAGGCTGATATACATTTACAGAGAATTGGATTTCACAAACAAAAATTCCAAAATTCACAGTAATCATAAGGAAATATTAATTTTCTTTTTTTCTTTTTTTTTGGAAATCCTTTTCTTTTTTAAACTGAAAATTTACAGAGATCTTTTCATGGATTTTAAAAATTCCTAGAGTCCTTCGCTTAATTTGATTCGAGGATGAAGTGTCGCGTTGAGTGTATCTAGCCAGCTACGACCTTCAACAATCTGGGGATTTGAAACCCCAACAAAACAATTTCGAGAACAATGCCTAGCATAAAACTAAAATCTAAATTCCTCTAAACAAAAATTCGAAGAAAAAACATAGAGGATTTAATTCTTAGAAAAATTTCACCATTTTTGAGTTGCAGACAGAAAATTCATTTTTTTTTCTTTTTCTCCTTGTTTTTTCGAAAAAGCACTATTTGGATATAAATTTCAAAAAAAGAAGTAAAAATCAGAACTTGCCATGAATTTACTAACATATTTTCCCATGCAAATGCCACTTGCCACAATTTCCTTCCCGTTTCTTATTTCGAAAAAGGCATTTTCCTTAATTAACTAACACTATTTTATGCAACCATTTAATATTTAATTCCTTTTAAATAAAAGTTGACTTTCAAAAAATAATCAAATAACATTAAAATAAATAAAACAACATTTAACTTAGCCACCTTTAAAATTAAAATGTAATATTAAATTACTATTTAATAATAATATCAATCACACTAATAATTTCTGTGAAATAATTTTAAATAACCAATAAAATAAATTATTAACTTCTATTGATTTAAATTAAATGATAATTCACATTTCACAATAATAATAAATGCTAATGCACACAATTATTTTCCAAAAGAATTGATACCATTTTCAACATTGAATATTTAGTTACTTAATACTTGGCACCATAGGATAGTATTTAAATTAAAATAATAATACATTAGTCAAAGCCATAAACACAACTTTTGCAACATTATAAAACTCATGAAAGTAAATCACTTAAATTAAAATCATACCCATACGGACGAAGTATAGATAAGACATGAACAATCACTAGACCAACCACTGACATAGACGAGGGTACTTTCTTATTCACTCCCTAACCACATCAAACCATTGGGTATGTAGGGCATTCTCAGACCCGACAATGCGGGTGGAGTTGGCACCCGGTACCTGCATTCCTGCATAACACCAAACGTCGAACAACATATACATATGCATATAACTCATAATCAAACACATTGTGAAAGAGAGTTGCGGTGAGGTAGGGTGCTCATGGATGAGCGATGCCACCCCGTCTCCTTCACCCGAATCAAATACAGTAATCAAAATATAAATATCACATCATCAATATAACACACTCAGTAACATCATCATAACATAAGTATCCCACACATAAGTCCAACTATCAGAAGCAAATAAACATAACTGTCTGCCACACCAAACACATGGCAAAAAAGATGTCTAACAGAGTATCTAGTAAGCATCAAACATAATCAGAAACCACACAAAATCAAAACACACACAAAGCAGTATCAAAAGTATCAATAACATGAGATGCACTAAAAAATTGGTCATGTCCTCCACCATAAGGCCCAAACTAGAGTTCAACGATTTAACTAGACTGAAGATGGAATCCTTTTCCTTTAGGCTTCTAAGAGTAGAGATATTGCATCGAGCAATCATGTCATGTTTTTTATGGAATTCTTGAACCTCTTGAACCAACCACATCAGAAAATTAAAGGAAATATCAACCCCTTCCTTAACTAGACCAGAGGCCTGTGTAGTCCATGGCGCCCCAAAATAAACCCCTCCCTTGATGGGAACTCATGGGAAGATCATCATCTTGAAAACCCTCTGGAAAATCAACTTTGGTCTTACCCTTACCTTTAGAAGTTGACGCATGAGGAGACTCATCCACATCCACCACACACTTTCCTAGCAATAGGGGCCCCTCCATCAACACCATGATCCATGTCCTTATTCCCAGAATCCTCCACCTCACCGACTTGATTAACCCCTAAAACTTCAGGCATATTTTCCACATCATCCTTGGAGCACAATGGCCCCTGTTTCTTAGCCTTCCTCCTACTTCCTTTACCCTCCTCAGCCTCTTCATCGCAAGCCTCCTATTTAACATGCGGGTTGGAGGGTTTTACCTTCTTAGCAGAACATTTCTTCCCACCAGAAGAAGGGGTGTAGTCCAAGTCAGTTTGGTAACGATCCGACCACACAACAGACTCTTCAATTTTTGTCCCCTCACTCTCCACCACCTAGTCAATCTGGAATTTCCCACTCCCCTTCTCCCTCTTCTTTGACTTGATAGAATCAACAAGAGCAAGGGCTTCTATAACAAAGTTAGCCTTAATATGATCCATGATAAGCATCATTAAACCCTCATGTAAGAAAGGGTTCCTTAGATTCTTCCTATAATTTGCAATCCCCTCTTCCAATGGAAACAAAAGATAGAAAGGGAAGGAGATGAGCTTAAAATGACGGAAGTGATTGAGCATCACAAAATTATGGCCATACAGAGCTGAATACCTTCCATCCAAGGTGAAATAATGCATCAGTGCAATGGAAACCTCATGCAAAAAAGGTTTTATTTTTGACCTATCATATCCCCCACAGTCAAGCCTCATCATTTTGGATCTCTCTCTGTCCGGAAGAAAATTCAATCTAGCAACCCCTAAAAAAATTGTCCCTATAAAACTTCCTTCCTTTGGTCGACATCCCAATGACCTTTGTGATGAATTCCTCATTGGTAGTGGTATCCCTACCAAACATGCTCATAACCCGACCATGCCAAGCATCAACAAACTCTTTGGAAACACTTGTTTTAAAATCATGTAGTTTCTCCATGAAAGGGGTAACCCCATCCTTCTGTAAAATTTCCCAAACTTTAGCATTGGCTTTGAACTCGTCGCACGAAATAGGAAAAGTTACTCTAGAAGTTATCATTGCTCCTAATTTGGAAAGTAAAGAATCATTGCACTCCTAATTTGAAAAGTATTGGTAAAGAATTCTCTAATGAGGAGGTTAGACAATTTGTTTTCTCATGAAAACCATTCAAGGAACTATACCTTGATGGATTTCCCCTAGCCTTCTTCCAAACTTACTAAGTCATTATTAGTCAAGATGTCATTAAAGTTGCTAAAGAATTTTTTCCTCTAGAAATTTCTTAAAATAATTAAATAACACCTTCCTATTATTCATCACTAAGAATAATGTGGTCAATAAATAGGAGTTCAAGCTCGTAAATTTATGCAATTCTATTCAAAAGATCTTTATCAAGTTTTTAGTGCTAAGGATTTAGTTGCTTCTTGAAAATATCATCCACCCCAACCAAAATGGATTTTCCCCATGGAATAATTGTTGTGATTTTATATTAATATTCAAGAAATGATTCACTCAATGTACAAGAGAAAAAAATTAAGCATGGATAAAATTTTACATATCAAATGCCTATAATAAGGGAAATTAGAATTTTTTGTCAAAAGTGTTAATAAAGTTTGGTTTTCAAGGTAATATCTTAAATCTGATAAAGTTTTTATCCACCACTCTAATTTTTTTTTGTTATAATTAATGGGTCATTGGGTGGTCATTTTGTTGCTAAGTGAGGGATAAGGCAAGGATACCCCTTTCCCCCTCTTCATCATTATTACAAAATTCCTTGGAAGACTACCATGTCAAACATAAATAGAGGATTTATAAAAGGGTTTTTTCCAACCTTTAGTTTCAACCCTTTCTCATGCTAATTATTTTTTGATGATAATATGTTGCTTGGTATAACCATTTTTATGAAAGTTAAAGGTTAAAAAAGTTTCATCTCTCAATATTCTACAATTTTTGGATAGAAAATCAACCTAGACAAAAGTGGAACATTATTCTTTGAAACCAAACCACCACTAAAAGTTAAAATTTCTAATGACTAATTGGGGAAACTGCTTACCTTGGTATGCCCCTTTCTTCAAGATGAATTTATAATTGTACTTGTAGAAGCCTAATAGAAATGATTTAGCAAAAACTTGTTGCATGGAAAATAAATCTACCCAATCATGTCATTAAATCTAAATGAATTAAGTAATCCCTCCAAAGCGTGCCCATCTATCTCTTCTTCCTCTTCAAAATCCCTTGCTCCATGGTTGAATGAATTCAACAAATATAAAGGAAATTACTTTGGTCAATAACTAAAGTTACATAGAGAAAGGTCCTAGTTTCTTGGGAAAAACTTTATCTCCAAAAAAAATAGGTGGTTTAGGAATTAGAAAAATCAAGGACATAAACAAACTAATTGCTAAAGTGGAGTGGATGGTATTGATAGAGAAAAACTAGAGAAGTATAATGAAGGCTAAGTACTTGAGGGGACATGATTTCTTAGCTATCTTGACATCTCACCATCTCCTAACTAGCTCTACTATTTAGAATAATATTAAATCAAATCCCATCATCTGCTAATTTTAGGTTCAAAATAGTTGGTGGGCGATGGTGAAAAGTCAAATTTTAGAAAGAAATGTGGATAAATAAGGCTCCTCTAGAACTTTCACATCCTTGTAGAAGACTTTAGAAGACTCAAGGAGGAATTACATAAATATTTGGAGGAAAATTCAAGGATTATTTACTACATAATGAAGGGTGGAAAAAACTTATATTTTTATCATCATCCTAGATATTGATGATCATGAAGCCATGGATGATCTTATCTCTAAAACTAAGCCTTTTTTTCTATTCATTTCCAAGGACTAGATGAACTTATATGAATGGATAATTTCCTTGACATGTACTATATCAATATTGGTAATATATTATTAGTAGGAAATTAAATATCCAAATTCAAATGGGACCTAATTTGGAATTACAATCTTATTCCTAAAATACATAAATAAACTAATGGATTATTTTCATGATAAAATTCTTAATATTGATGCTAGTATTGGCATAGTGTGATGGTTAAGTTGTGGTGTTGTTCTTTCCATCATGGTTCAAACTCTAGATGGGTGTTATTATTGAGTATTTATATTGGGGATGAGGCCCCCCATTGATGACCTCACTAGTTCATAGCTCCAAGTCAAAAGTGTTTAACCCTTTAAAAAAGTCTTAATATTGATAGCCTGAAAAAGGAGGGTTAACCTTGGTCAAAAAATGCACCTTTTGCAAGAGAGAGGAAGAGTCAATCAAATAATTATTCTCAAAATTTAATTACACTTGGAATGTAAATTAAATGATCCTAATGAAGTTTTGTATTCCTTGAATTTTGCATAAGGATACTGGAATGATTATTTATAGTTCCTCCTCCCCATTCAAGAACCCTACTATAAAATAAATATGAAAATTTCCCTCCTACATCTCTATTGGGGTGTGTGGAAAGAAAAAAATAATAGGATACTTAAATAACTTTGCATACCTTAGAAAGTGTTGGCATATAGGATATGTCAAAATATATAAGAGAAATTGAAGGTGGCCAAAATAAAAAGACCCAAATTCCCTTCCACATAATTTGAAAAGAAGATTTCTTTCAATCAGAATGTCAACACAGACATAGACAATATGGATCACAAAAAATCCTACTAAATAAAAATAACTACCTAGTCTCCTCCAGATATTGGTTGGGTCAAATTGAATTTTAATGGATCTTCTAAAGGGTAGCCCTATCACATTTTGTCTAGTACACTAAATAATTAGATATTATTTCATAGTTAAGAACAGTAATGGAATAATGGATTGATTCATTAAACAGTGGTTGTCATTATTTTCCTTGAACTTATTGAGCTATGACTATACTTATGATTATTGTTGTAAAAAAATGAGACTATTTAGCTATCTCAAAATTGATATGTTATTATTTAATTTTATATATTGAATTAAAGAGTGATTATTATCGATAATGACTAACTACTCTTTAGTTTTCTATGAGTGTGACACAAAAAATTGATGCTCTCTCACCATAGAGAGATAGAGTATCAGTGAGGCAAAGGTGTCTAGCTATCTTGAAGTTATTTTTTTATGAAGGGATCTAAGACGCACACCACATTAAATTCATATAGATAAGTTGCATTAGGGGCACATGCACATTTGTATTCTTAAGAATTAATTATTTCATTTATAGATTAATTATATCTTATTTATCAAATTATTTAATAATTTGAATCTAACAAAATTAGAAGTAAAAAATGTCAGCTAATCTGATGTTGTTGTGTTGTGGTATGTCGATTGTTGGTCCGCTGTGTATGTTTTTTGGCTTATTTTTTAATGTTTCTTGGACTTGATCTTTTTTGGCCCTTGTGGCTCTCTGTGTAAAGGGTACAACACCCTGTAAATGTTGCTTACCGTATCAAAAACAAAATTAGAAATAAATATATAAAAATATATAAATTTGCATTTATAATAAAATGTTATTAATGATTTAGAGAATACCATTTTAATGAAAATATAGGTTGGCCAATTGCATGAAGACTAGATTCCAATTAATCTCTTCAAGTGAAGTCATAAATTTTAATTAGAAATCTAATTCCCAATTAGGGTGTCAAAAGAAAAAATAGTGTTTTTGCATGATAGGATATTGTCAAACTGAGGTTAGAGGAGTTGCATGGAGAAGGGAGGTGGCATAACTTAAATTTGAATTGAAATTCATTCTCATTGACAATAACTATGGTTATTCTTATTAATTGGAGAACGAGAATGACTTCATCATGGGATGTTTTTATATAGTCAAGAGAATTAGTTTGGAGCAACTAGAGAATTCTACCTCAACTAGGCATACAAGAGATTACAAGTCCTCTTGAGAAATGGTAAAAATATTTCATATTCATGTAGGTTCTCCTTTCTTATAATGCACTCACCATAATAAACTTCATTTTTGGAGTTGTTGGAGTCATTTTTCTTCTACTTTTTTTGTTTTGATGTTGAGTGATGTTTCTCTTACACTAGTTGGGTTGGAAATATATTATATTATGGATTTGATGCATCTTTTTTTGTTTACTCCTAGATATATGTACCTAGATTGGTGTGTTTGGTTTTAGGAGAATAATTTGAGTAGCATTATCATAAAGTAGAAAATGGTTATGAGAGAATTGTAATTGTAACACAAGTTGCCACTTTATTTTAGATTGTTTATAAATCAAATAGTTTTGATTGACAAAAATTATATTGTTTTATTTTAACATCATGACAACAACTGTGAGGTGTAAAATCCATTATTTTTAATGAAATGTTAACATACATTAGAAAATTTGTGTTCCTGCAAAAAAATCTCTTTCGATCCTCTTCGTATTCAAAATGCTAGATCCTTCATAAAAGGTTGGGCTTATCCATTTTGGAGAAGGTTGGAGAAGCATTTAGCTTCTTGGATGGTTAGAAAATTTTCTTGATGATGCACTCTCTCTCCGTGAAACATAGTCATTCTATTCATTCCTCTCCAACCTTTTAGGATTTGAAAAATTTAACTCTTGTAATTGAAATGTACTCAATTATATTGTGTAGAGGAGGGAATTTTCTATCCTCTAGATGGCAGGATCTCAAGGAGAAAATTATCTCTCAACTACCTCAATTGACACAGCTCAAGTGAACTGGAAATAGATAAATATAATATTTAACAAAATGCATAAATTATTTGGACCCTTTAGACATCAAAAACCAAAAGTGTCGTGTACAAAGGTCTTCTAGACAGCTCAACAAGCTCTTTGTCTAGGACTAATGCACAGTTGTTAGATGACAACGCATCATGCTAGTGTCCCATGTGAACAAAAAAGAGAATTTGTCATAGGAAAAATCAGAATACTCCACACAAGGTTTTGGATGTGAAATGGGTGTGAAATACAAATGTACAATGAATATAAATTGATAGAAATAAAGATATTAAGTGAAACTTAATCTAGAAATGACAAAGAGAGGTTTAATATATTACCTAAAATGTTTAACGAAGTCCAAGTTTTCTCCAAGTAGTTCTTCTATCTGCACCTACACACATAAGACCAGAGAGAAAGGTTTGGGTGGTTGTATAAGATTTTTTCATAGTCAAACCCCTATATTGGTGTTTCCACCTCCATGGACAGCCTTAGATGAGATAATGGAAATAGAAAAAATGATAAAGAGAACAATATGCTAACAAAATAGATAATATATTTTAATGAAAATACTTAAATAGTTACCACTCCCAAGCACAAAAGCTAGGTAGCTTACTAGTTTAGTGAGAAAGCAACAAGAGTATCCAAGATGATAATATCTTCTTTGCAAGATGACCTCATGTTTACAATGGAGTTTACTTTGGAAGAAATAGAAGAGTTCTTTGAAAGATATGCCTAGAGAAGAGATGGAGAATGTTGTGTATGCTCAAGAAATGTTGTAGAATGGTGGAGAATAGGAGAAGAAGAGAGATTTGTGTGTGTTTTCCCAAGAGAGAAAGATTAATGAAATTGAATCCTCAAGAAAGAGGGATTTTTTGGTCTAAATAGCCTACCTGAGCAATTCCCAATGAGGTTGCAGGTTGGCATACACATTACACTGCCAAAAGATGGTAGGTGTAATGTCCCAATGGCCAACTTAGTCATGGATTTTCATGGGACGTGATCATGACACATAAACGTCTTCATGGCGCACATCATCCCATAAGAAAATTCAACTCAATAGTTGAGGAACTGGGCATGCCAAGTGGTGAGAGATGGTTTTGGGTTGGAAGAGAGCTTAATTGTCTAAATTTATCTAAAGAGGAAGGCATATGTAATGCAAAATTGCATTGGATACAATTTATGACATTACATATTGTAAGATTTTAATGCATGCAAAGTGATTTTACACTTTTTATAGTGAATACATTGATAAGTTGTCAATTTTATCTAGTCTTCATGATGTTTTTGATTAGATAAGCAGGGAAGGGCCTTGATCCCATGGTTATAGTAGAAAACAAAAAGGAAACAAAAAAAGGTGGGAAACAACACCACCAGCAAACTAAAAAACAACAGTATTAGCATTAAGGCCAACATTTAACATAGTAACCATAGTCCAACCAGTACTAATAAAAAATAGTAAGTTTTTACCAGCATACTTAGATCTACATAAACCATTAATTAAGTCAACAGTGTCCTAGGTGGTATTCCACCATATCATAGCTATAATAAAATAGTAGTTCGAGAGATTAAAACAAAATGACAAAAAATGCATCATAAACAACAAAGTAGCAACATAAAGCCATTAATTGGATTTATTCAGCAGGTCCCCATACTCTCCCATGAGAGCAATGTATTCTCTCCAGACAGGTCCCTTAGTCTCATCCAACATCTTCAAGACATTTGGTTTCCCCTATTTCTTCAGCTTCCTAGTAATTTTGGATTCTCTAGAAGCAACTCCCAAAATCGCCCTCTCATCAGTCTATTAGTTACCTTCATGAGAGTAACTAAAGCCTTATCCATATCTTCAAAATTAACCTATAGAAATGTTAGCCTACTCTTTAAAAATTCATTGCTTAAGTCCTCTGTTTTATTCTCCATACCCAAATCCCCAACTTCTTGCACATTTTCAACCTCATTCTTATGATCCTCAAATTGCTCAATTTGTTTGTCCACTTCCTCTTCCTTATCCTCCTCCAATCCTTCTTCCCCCATCTCATAAGCAAAATCCTCAAAGTCCATATCCTCTTAATCTTCTTCCTCTTGGGCTTCAAAATCTTCATACCCCAAGTCCTCCTCATCACACACAGACATTTTTTGTTTACCTTTTTTGTCCTTCAGGGCTACTTTTGCAAGGTGGGCCGACCTTCTCCCACCACTCCCTCCACTCCCTTGCCCCTGCAAAGACTCCTTCTCCTCATTTTGAGTCCCTTCCTAAATAATATTAATGACATCCCTAGGGTTTAAGTCTCTTTTGGGTTTCTTCGCCTTTGGAAGTTCCAGCAGCAAAGGTGAATGTTTTCTTTTTTCTGACATAGCTCTGATGAGCTCAATCTCAAAAGTTCTTTTTTCCTCACTCTTTTACAACACAAGAGTTGAGGGGTTAGACACATTGGTCACAAGGGACTAGATTTTAGTAGTAATAAGCACCCTCCTAGCAGAGACAATAGGAGGCAGGTGGGGGTTAGGTTCCTTAGCTAGGATTTCAATAGTAGCAGGGTTTTCCTCCATAGGTTGTTCCTCATTATTCTCTTCAAAACGACCAGGATTCTCATTTCTTCCAACCAAAGGGTTTCCATGGGGATTCAATACTAGAGCATACTTATACAGGGTTAGCATTAGACCTTGGTGGAGGGGAGGCATGGCTCCCTTCTCAATATTAAGTTGCGGGGAGGACAACAGATAAAAAGGAAAATTGACTCTCTCACCATGTTGAATGTGGTTTAGCAAGGGGAAATGGTACACATGTACCGACATATACCTTCCCTCAAGAGTAAAGTACCGCATAAAAAATAGGATAACTAAAGCAAAGGGAGGAGGGAGTTCCAATCTTGCATACCCGTTTTGAAATCTTTTGAGATTTTCCCCATCATGTAGGAATTTGTCGACAAACCTCTGGTAGTCTGCCCCGCTTTTCTTTGCAACTTTAATCCCTTGATTTTGTAGCCCTATTGCTTCAGCTATGAATCTTGTCGTTACCTCAAACTTCACCACTCCAATGGTAATGTTACCCTTCCTCCAGGAGTTGGTAAAAAAATTTGTTAGGTTCTCATTGTATCCCTTCAAGGATTGGAAGAATGAAGCCATACCAGCATTTTCAAACATTCTCCATAAATCCACATTTTGTTTCAAGGCTTGAAAATTTGGAGGTTCTATTCTCTTCCTTGGTCCTCCCATTTTTCTTTTCTACAAATTCTTCAACTACGGCGGACTTTTCTTCATAATCTCCCACTTCGCCTTCTTTATTTCTAGAATGCAACAACCGATCTTACACCAAATAACACACAGAGCTGATAAAGAATGGAGAATCGAGAAGTTTCTTTTTGTTAAGGCAAGCAACACATTTCTCAGTACAGGAATCCCATCATTTTTCTTACAAGTATTAAAATCCCCATTAATTTTCATACCTTTCTCCACTTTAGAGATGTGGGAATAGCTAACACAAGGAAAATCGACACAAATAGAAATGACAACCCTTAACAACTTGATAATATTCATGTGATTTTTGGTCACCTCCATGAAGGAAGAATAATTAATATTACTTCCTTCCAAGATCATCTGATACAATCCCATACTTCCTATGTCATCATTACACGGAAAACCAATAAGCACCACTTGGTACTCATATTTCCCACACAACATCAATCTTTCATTTTTTCATATGGTATTCATTTTCAATTTTTTCATTTAGGATTCTCTTAAATACTTTAGCATATTACCATTAGTCCATTGGGTCCATCCTCTACGGCTCAGCGCCACATTGGTGGCACAGTCAGCAGCTTTATTTCCCTCTCTATAAACATGTTGCACCCTACAATTGGTAAAAGACTTCTTAATGACTTGACATTTGTCAATTATATTTTTTAATTCCCATGGTGGCACAACCTCTTCATTCAGAATGTCCACTATAATCTTAGAGTCCCCTTCTATTATGACATTTTTATAACCCAACTCCTTAAGAGTATTGAAGCCCCCCAATGTTGTCATAGCTTTAGCTTTATTATTGGAGCATGGACCCATATTCATGCCAAAGCTCACTATACACTCACCTTAGTTGTTGTGATGTTGATTGATATAATAATTCATTTTAAAAAAATTGGTGATTCATAAAATATATGAATATGTTTTATTAATTATGATCTACTACATTGATTTGTTATGATGAGTAATTTATTAATAAAATTCAAGAAAAAAGATGTATCTCTTCCTCATTTTAATATATTATTGCCTTAATATGTTGTTATAAAAAAGATGGTCATTATACATGGTATCAGGATGGTCACTAGAAAACCCAATCTTTTTGGGAGTGGGGGAGTGCTAAGGAAAAATAATGGAGAAATTATTATTCCTTCCACAAAGAACTTAGGTATGCAAACCACTAACTATGTTGAAGAAAAGGTTGCCTCACTAGCATCATGCTTGCTCGTGAACATGGACGCAACAATATAATCGGTTGAAAGTGATTCTAAGAGAACAATTGGTATGTTAAATAATAAGGACAACACCTATTATTCTTATAAGGTCATAATTAACAGGGAAATGAAAACTTTAATTCAATTTCACCATATTAAACTAAGCCATATTTTTAGGGAGAGGAATATCACAATGGACCATCTGGAAAATCTAAGATAAAAAAAATGATATAAACCATGGAGGGAGACCTCAATATAGAGCTAGCCTCATGTCACAAGTTTTGTAAAAATACCACTATTTAGAATATTCTTCATAAGGGTGGGCTCACCGCTTATCTTGAGGCTACCAATGGATCTAATGAAACTCTTTCTCATGAGTTTTCTATTAGTTGGAAGATCAACATTCTTTATGTTAGGGAACTTTCATTTATGGTGTTCAAAGAACTCATTGTTGTGCCCATAATTTTGAAGGAGGGTCTCAAAATTTTGAAGAGCATAAAAAGTAGGAATCAATAGTTTATAAATGAATTCATAAAGAAAGGAAATGTGTCAATATATAAAAATGGGTTCTATAGAGAGGACTTCCTTGGTCCATGAAAGGGTGTCATTGAGTTTTTGGTGTTCTAATTCACCCTCAAAGGTTAGTACTCTATGTGTATCTCTTTCCTTTGATGAACCACCTTAGCCATAATATAAAAAAAGGATATTTTCTTTCTTTTTGTATAGTTCCTTAGAAAAAAAATATATTAGTTTCCTATTGGGTAAGTCCTCCCTACCACTCAGGGCGGTGGGCCTAGCTCGATTGGCTAAAGAATCTTATTGCAAGCAAGAGGTCACAAGGTCTAGTATCCCCATCATCCCCGTGGTACCGAAGGGTGTGTCATGCTAGTGCCACCGGTCATGTGAAAAAAATTTACCAAGTGCATTGCAGTTTATAGGGGGACGGATACCCGACCGATTCTTGCAATCTAAAAAAAAAAGGTCCTCTCTACCACTCTACCAAGGCATCATTTACCACCTGTATAGATTTTAACTTTTCAAAACCCTAATGCTTTCCTTTATACCAAAAATCACTGACTAGGCTCTTATCCCTCCCAAAGTCAACCAAAATCTCACTCTAGTTAAAAAATGAATTCAACCTAAACAAAAGGCTACCTAGATTACATTTTTTAATGAGAAAGTTAGCCTCATTGGGATTCTAGGTGTTAAGATTGGAGCCCCACCTATTATCAAACCCACTATACCCTCCAACCTTTCTAGTGTTAAAGGAAAACAATTATTAAGGAACCACTTAATTCTCACCATCTCTCCAAACTGTATCCCCATGGCTTACCTCATGTCTCTAAGAATCTTAGATAAAGGCCAAAAAAGAATGGGTTATGGTTAAATCAATCCATAATGAAGGTTCCCCTTAGCACAATGGTTACTCTTGCTAGAATTCAATCCCTTCAACCCACTATGATGGCTCCATCTAGTATCCAAGTCCTTCAATTAATAGTGATGGCTCCCCCATAATTCAAGCCCTCTAACCCACAATGAAGGTGCCCCCTAATAGCCAAGCCCCCAACAAGCCATGTTATTGCAAATTGCACTAGCTAACTAAGTATAGGGATAACATTAATTACCTCTAGGAGCATCTAGACCTCCAAAATAATGTTATGAAGTGGACATTATCATAGATCTACAAACTTTTAACCTTAGACTATAGTACTTAGATTTTTTTTGTAAAAATAGCCCAAGGACCCTAAAAGGAAATAGATGGATAATGATATTTGGTCTAAAGTCAAGAATTTTGTTGTAACCTTTTAAAAATGGGAAAACTTGGAATCCAAACTCAACAAAATGCATAAGAATAAAGAGAAACATAAAAAATAATATTTATAATCTCCCAACTATGAGGAGAGAAATAATTAAAAATGTTGCTACTAGTCTATATGTATTGCAAGGAGAATTGCACAAAACAACATATGTTACCTTACATAAGGGCCTTGCTAAAATAAATAGAGATATATTCATACCTATTAATGAAGGTACAAGCACTCAAGTAGTGTAGTGATACCAAGGAGGTTATCTTTGAATACAAGGTTGAGTTCTTAGCCAAAGAATGGTAGGTTGCTAGTGACCTCTGTAATTTAGCTAGTAAAATTTAATAGTTCTATGGTCCTAGTCCTTTGTAGGTTAATTTTTGGTTCTTATTTGCTTTGTTGGTTATTTTGTAATGTGTTTAAATTTTAATTTCTCATTAGACTAGTTTCACTTATCATATGGATTCTAATGTGTAAAAGGGTTTGGGTCGTAGATTAATCTCATTTTTATCTTTATCAAAAACATAAAACATAATATAAGTTCAAAGACATGATAATAGGATCTTATCTATTGGAGATAATATACATAATATGCATTATCTTCTTATAAGTATAGATATTGATAGTATCATGAGGGACACAAGTCTACCCTTGCCGATAGAGTTAGATGAGTTGAATCAAGATAACATTATATTTGTTTTTATGTAGATGTTGATAATAGTGTAATTTTTGGATATTAACATAGGAATGCATGTTTTCAAACATTGTATGCTTCTAGATATTAAAATATAAACAAGAAAAGTAGTGAAGTTTATCATCTAAGAGATAGCAGCACAAACCATAATAGATATTAAAGAGAATATATTTGTGATGCTAGGCCACAAGAAGGTGAATGATGATAATATCCAATGAAAATAATAGTTATTCTATGTCTTCTTCATGAAATGTTATTTATATTGGTCTCCCTAACATCCACACAATTATTTCATATGGTATTATGTATGATCTTCATGTTCTACAACATACTAAGAATGCATACATGGTTATGATATTTATGTTGCTTTCACTTACCAATGTCAGGGTAAAATTACAAATTTGTGTCATACTTTTATGAAGGAAATAGCCAACACTGATCCAAATTTTTAACTTGAATCGCTAGAAAGTTACATATTATTTTAAATTTTGAAATGATGCAAACTAATGAAATTATTTATTAGTGTATTTTATGTTTTTAAATTTTTTTTAAAATCAAAAAAATTGAATATAGTTTTTTATAAAATAGACACTATAATTTAGTTACTAATAAAATGTTGGAAAATGAAATTAAATGGGACATAGCACTTTAAATAGTAAAAAAATTCCTTCAATTTTTGTATATATTTATAAATTGAAACTTTAGTGCATGAATTTATTTATTTTCCTCATTTTGATAAATATATTATTTTAAGTAAATCTTAAAATTTGTATGCATTGAAAATAAAATTGTTTTCATGGGACATCACCTTTTGTCTTAACTATTTATCAAAAATATTTTAAAAAATGCATCATCTTACATAGAGTATTTTCTCTAGTGCATCATATTTTTCCATTTTTTAAATTAAATTTTGGTATTTTGCACAAGATAATCAATCTTATATTTTGGTGTTGATGATCTAATTTTAGTAAAATTAAAATATAAAATATAAAAAATAATTAAAATATTATTATTATTTTGAAAACCACACTTATAGATCTACAAAAGGGTATTTATATTTTTTTAAATATTATTTATGAGAGTAGGAGTTGTTGAAACATCAAATTTTTTGAATAATTTTATTTTTTTGGTAAATTAGCCCCAAATTGGTGTAAAATATGCATTTAGTGGGCACTTCCAATTAGGAAATTTGTGACCCACATCTAACTTAGCTAGAATGAATCTAGCTAGACCATATGTTTGACGAAAATTTATTTTTAATTGGAAATGCTTAAATTCACTTGTGTTGATAAATTGGCATGACATAGTTTTATACTTTTAGGTACCTACAATCTAATAATATAAATATTTCATTCAAAATTAAATATTTGAATTCAAATTTCACTCCCATGGAAGTGACATGTGCACCAAAATAGGTAGTGACAACAAAAAGGCAAGGGTAAAATAGTTTTGCATGACTAATATGTGTGGTCTTGTCCACGTATGTATGAAGATAGACCTTCCAATTAGAAATCCAACATATTTTATTCAAGGACTTGTGACGAGAATATATTGGTGTGCATGAAGATACTAGGTGTGATGACCATGATTTGGAGGAAGATGTTAATATGTGGATGGATATCTTATCATCCCCAAGTTAAACTTAGTCATAGATTATATGAGAGACAAAAATCCTTTTGTGATAGGATAGATCGGATATCTATCATTTAAATGATATATTTCTAAAGAGGTATACCCTAGAATAAAACCTAGTCAATCAAATGAAGCATTTTTCTATCTTGGATGTTGATGCATGAGTGGAATATATATTGACTATATAAATGGAATAACATGGATCATAGGGACAAACCTTGTGTTATGCAAATGCATTCTAAAGTTAAGGAAATCCTTATTATTAGAGTAAATTCAATCATAAAAAGTTAACCATTCATGAGGCAGTCAATTCAAATATAGGGGACACACAATTAATTTTCCATAGGATATATCTATAGTTGCAAGGTTCCTACCATGAAAAATATGTGATCTTGGCATTTTAATTATGAGAAGACAATCTACATAATTTATATTATGATTATTATTTTAAAATTTTATGTGTATTGGATATGCTGCAATATAAATTAAGGTATGATAAATACTACAAAGATGTGGAATTTGGTGAAAACTCGATCATGGCATTATTAGAAGAAGAGATAGATGTTCTAGAATCCTATAATTTGTACAATCTAATATTGATGATGAAGACATATTAGATGCATGTGATGATAGAGTGGTTGCAAAATAAGAAGATGAACCTTGGCATTAACCTTTGTCTTTTATAGCTAGATTTGGTCCAATGCAATTGAAAATAGAAGTGATAAGATCTATCAAGAATAATAGTAATAGGTCAATTGAAATAATTGATTTTCCCCAAATTAGTATCTCACTTGTTAATTAATAGAACAAAAAAGGGTCATTTAACATGGCATTCCCTACTCTATTTCCTATTGGTGAAGCAAAATGGTTGCAGCCACACATAAAATTGCTTGTATACATGAATATGCATCACCCTTGATGAGGTATTATAATAAAAAAAATTGGAAGCCACCCCAAGTTTTGGTATTTATTCTTAAATTGGATATTACAACAATCTAGAATCAAACAACAACTATAGTATTTGTAAAAATTAGAGGATGGTGTGCTTGTCACAACGGTTATGAGATTTTTTTAATGATTTTCTATTTGAGTAAGTGATGTGTTAATGATATCAATTAAGAGGAACTATGGTTTATTGGTACACATGCTAGACATGATAACACAATAGAGATTCCCTAACATTTTTATAACTTTGAGTGTAGCTGATACAAAATGGCTTGATCTCCATTAGCTAATACTAACTCAAGCCCCATAAAATTTAATGGATGCATATAGGTGGATAAGCATAAATATATTCTAAAATCTTCATACTGTTACTATGTACATAAAGTATCATTTAAGAATATTCCATCAAGAAATCCTCCTCAAACATTTTCAAGTAAAATACTTGTGGTGATGTATTCAATTAAAATTGATTTAATGTGAATAAAATTTCTATGTTATGAAATATATAATGTGTGCCTTTAATAATATTATATTATTTTGTCATAGGAAGGAGTGACAATATCAATCTTCAATGTATGAGTGTTTGGTCATATGGATATAAGGTGCACCTAATAGAGACATGTTGATTTAAAATAATCCAAGTGAGATTCAAAAGGAAAAATATTTATTGCAAATTCATAAGTGTGTGAAATCCTATTGAAGTGTGTGAAACAAATGTATTTATGTCATGATATACAACAAAATATTTTTGTTTGATGGACACAACTAGAATTTTGGTTACTAATCTAATTGTATGTTACATAGATTTGTAAATCATGTTGAATGCAGATCAAATGTATTTTGGGTACATGTTTGTGAAAATAAGGATCATATCAATATTTTTCTATAAAATACCACTTGACAATTGCAAAGAATCCAAATTGTTCATTGTTAAGGATGGACATAAAAAATATTTACCAACATAAAACAATGAGAGAGTGAATGTTCATAACCCATATATATTCTTTCCATATGGATGGTAAAAATACATTGTCAACCTATATTGTCATATCATGAAGTTATAAAATATATATCTAAAATAGAAAAGAGTTCAAAGAGTTATGGCATGTTGACTAGAGTCTCCAACACAAACAAACTAGATGATCCTACACTATGTGTATAGAATTTTTTTTATTGAGACAATTGTTGAACATGAAATAGGTGCACAAGAAACATATCATATGTTGCTAAAACTACCTCATTTTTAGTGTATTAGGTACTTTGATCTAAATGTTAGATGGAAGGTGTTTTATCATGTACATTTAAATCATGATGATGATCCATTTGAAATAAACCATATCCATGCATATATGGAGTGCCCCATACAATTAGATCATTTATGTATGGTAGAAGCTACAATATCTTGGTCATATTATGCACATAAAAAATACTTTGAAAATTATTAGGGTTTGACCCAAATACCTTTCAATCACAATAGTGTCTTTCCTAAATATAAGGTTTTTGGCTAGAGTGAATTGTTATTATATAAACCATCATATGGCATCATAGTTGATATTGGAGATGTTCATATGGAATGTATATTATACTCCCATGTGTTTAAATTCTACTAATGTTGATGATGCAAAGATTTACTTGATCATGATCCTAATGATAGTACAAAAATGAAAGAGTGGCAAGTTTTGTATAGGTTGGTTCCACAAAAATCTTTTTAATTATTTGATATTGAGCTTCTTGGTCAAAGAGACTTGGACATCGAATATGAAATGCCATATGTGTTGTAGGAAACAATCACATAGTTCAGAGAGTTGAGTTGATTAGGAAATTTATTTCAAACAAAAATTTATCAATTGAATCCCTCTACTACTATGAGTGAAAAATAATTCATTGTGTTTGATGCAGTCATGATACATTCCAAGAATTGCCTAATAATATTGAACCCCTTAAGATGATCATCCAAGTAACCACTAGAACAAGGAAACCATACCTAACTAATTGTATCAAGCATGTAATAGATAATAAGTCGGTCAATGGAAAAAAAAACCTTGTTGCTACTTGCACCAAGAGGTGTTTCTTTCAACATGCATGCCACTAAAATTCATTCATCATTAAAAATTCTTATTAAAAATTGTGACCTTTGATTGGTCAAATGTTAGCTACTATGTTTGAAGATATCAGCCATATTCAATAAATCCTCATTGATGAAATGAGATTTATAGGGCCCAAATTGTTTGTTGATATCAATAGGTACTTGAAACAATTATTTCCATCACATGAAAGAATATTTTTGTGGAATTTCAATTATCCTTGTTGGTGATCTCACCCAATTACCTCTTGTGTGAGATATACCACTATATGCAAGTATCTCTTATTTTATTTATAAGCTTAATAACATGTGTGGGTGTATGTGTTTAACATTTTCTAACTAGATTTTAAAAATATACTTTGTATGTTTATAGGCAACACTTATGGTAAGGCATCATAGACTACATTCCACATAGTTGTAATCTTGGACACATTTTTTGTCAACAAGGGTATGACCAAGAATGAATCAAACTTAGAGAAATGTTAGCAAACGTTAGGATTGCAAGTGCAAGATATGATGACTGAAAAATCCTCATAGGTTGAAGAAATGTCTCAGTAAGCATTGAAGAGCAATGCATATAATTGCTCTAAAAAATAGCTATAAATATATTTTCTCTTTGACTCTAAGCATTTCTCCAAGGGGACTTCAAAGCGTGTGAAAAGAGAGGGCATGTCTCAAAGTTCTAATCAACTTGATGTAGTTTACACAATTACTTTCTCAAAATCTAGATTAAACTCCCATGTCAAAACACTATATAGAAATTTCATCATATTTAAAACCCTCTATTTACAATTGTTTTATACATATTACAATATTAAATCTCAATATTTGAAAAATATTATCAAATAACCAAAAACGACAAATATTTATAATGTTATCCATCAAATACCACACATAATAACTTTGGGGAAAAAAATAAACACTATTTAATAATAAAACTATAATACACCTTTAAGTACTAATACTCACTGTTACATTTTTGTCCTCACAATTATAACTTTGACACATATTATTAATTCTATTATAAATTTTAGATTCTTGGAACATAGGATGCCAAACAAGTAGTCTTACATGGATTCAACAAATAAATATAAAAGAATAAAAGATTACCCATTGAAAGAGGAGCTCCAATCCAATCAAGACAATAATATGTAGGGTGGCGACAGGACAGATTATGCCATTTACCTTATCTCCGTTCTTAAATAAGTGTGGTGGAAGAGACAGAAACAGCCCACTTGGAAGGAAAAGTTTGGACAGGCGTGAAGTCTCAGTTTCTCCTACTTTGCTGGAACAGACAGTTGACAACATAGATTCCAGCTCTTTGCAACAGATCATCATGGTCACCTATTACCTATCTGTGTTTTCTTTAGTGGGTTGATGACTTTTAAGTCTCTAATTACCAGTTGTTTAAGGTACACAGTTAATTGCAGCTATTTTTCCAAAATTAGTTATTGTATACAAGTCATTAAATTCAAGCTATTCAGTAAATGCCTTCAGATAAAGTTACACCATCTGGGCAACACCCCATCAAAACTTAAGTCATGGTATTTATTACAGTTCACAGAGTTATCAGTCTAAGGCATTGAAAGGCATAGATAACTACAAAAAGAAATCAAGCTTGTATAATTTGAAGAATGGTTTCACATAAGGGACTTTCTGAATTTTTGAAGCATTCTCTCTTAAGAATAGAGATACATTCTTAGAGCGCCCTTAGACTTTCATTTTTGGAATGTTAGTATTTTGTGTCTCTATAGACTATTTAATAGTCAATTTTTTTTATTTTGTAGTGATGTATTACAAGCATTTAATGAAGTTTAATTGTTTAGTTTAAATTAAAATTCATTGATTCTTATTTCATGAATAGAAGTTTGTAGAAATTATTTCTTATATGAATAGTTTATTTACCATTTTTACATTTATTAATGTGGTGTTATTATGGTAAAGATTTTATCTAAATCTCTTGACTATGTTAAGTAGATGCTATAATTATAACCACCTAAAGTTTTATGAATTCTACAAAAGATCCACCTTCTCTCATAAGCTCGCTTCTTCTCAACATTTTCATGTGTTTTATGCTCTCATTAAAGCTAATATACCCAAAGAAGGCAATACTAGAGTGGAAGCCATATTGGCTCTTATAGGGGTACTATTGGTTGGGAACTAATTAATGTAGAGCTTATGACCCTTGGAACGTAGATCATAGTGATACTTCTCATATAATAGTGAAACGCATTTGGTGAAGTGATTCTAAAAAAATCACATCATATGTAAGGTTATTCAAAAGCAGACATGATATTTGGGGCCATAATTTTTAAAGCTAATAGTATACAATAAGTAAATGTGTTGAATATTGCAATATCATAGAAATTTAAAGAGGAATAAAAGACAAACTTCTTTTAAATTTATATTAATTTAAGGAAATGAAGATTGATAAAACTTTATAATATGACTTTAGATTAATATAAAGGAGTTGAGTCACTAACATGACAAATAAATATCAAATTGAAATACGAAACTCAAGATAGATTTATCTCTTTATGGATGGTGGTGATAGAAATCAAACTATTATTGTACTTCTAGACTATATTTTTTACTATATGTCTTAGATATAAGGTGTTAACCTAGAAGCAAATATGTTTTTAACCCTTACACAAAAGATGGACATGATTGCTAGTGTGATAATCTTCCCTACCATTATCATATCCTTGTATCTTAATCATGTCCCTAACCATCATTTTCTCTCAAATTTTGCACCTCTAATATACTATGATTTGAGATAAGGATAAAGTAGTGTTAAAAAACACCTTTAGGGGCTTGTTTTGTTAGAATTGAAGTATAAGACTTCCTTCATCCTAAATCAATATCCTTGTTTTGTTGTTCACAATGCATTAAAAGGGTTTAAGTTCCAAAATATTAGATATGTGATATAGTCAATGCTTTGCTAATGCACTTGGATTATTTGATCTCAAATTATTTAAGATGATTTTAATTTATGCTTGTGGATTCAATGAATTATCTCTAAATGCCATAGGAGGTTGCCTTAAAAAATCCAATCCTAGGTGTTAATTTTTGAAAAATGCATGTAATGCAATGGACAATAGTTAGAATTTCAAGTTAAGTTGACAAAAATTGGGCTTTGAAAAAAGAAGACAAGGTTAGCCTAACAATCTTGTCTAGGGACAACAATCATGGCTATAATTTCAAATATGGAAAGAAAAGGGTAGTATTTGGGTTAGGTTAAAATCATAAGGGCTCAAGTCAAGCAAAAGGATAGGGAAAGGCTCAATTAAATAAGCATGTGCACTTGACTAGGATAACACACTTATTAACAAGGCTAAAATAGTGCAAAAAGGTGAGTAAAAGTGTAAAGTATGCACTTTTCTCCTCTTCGATTTACCCCCACTTTAGTGTTCATATGAATCTACATGAAACATGCATGCTAAAGTAAGTCGCATGAAAGAAATAAAGTAATAGGCATGTTTCAAAAAAGATACAATTTATTAAAATGGTCAATTTGGAAGAAGACCCTCATTTTCTCTATGGTGTTCATGATCTTGCCTCTACAAATATACACAAATGAGTGATCCATGCAAAGGTAGAGATAGTCTAATAATGATCCTCAATTATGGATTATGATAATATCCACTCAAAAAAGAAAACACTTCCTATTATTGAATCTTGACTCGGAATTACTTGACAAGTTTATTTTTTCATTCCCTTAGATGCCTAAATATGTATAAAAAAAAAAAAGTGAAATACATCTAAAAAACAAAAGTAAACATCAAAGAAACTAAAACACAAAAATACAACTAGATAAACCTATCAATGGTGAAAAAATAGAAAAGTGAATAAAAACTCCTAATGCTACTAATTTTTAATCAATAAAAAGGTATATATAATGTCTCAAGGATGAATTTGAACTCATATATAACATACAATAAGATCCTACACTTGTATATGGTCATAACTCCATCGAAAACCCATGTTCCTCACCTACAACTATGGAAAAAATATATGGAATCATAGAAAAGAATATATGAAATCATAATGAGATCCAACCCTCACCCAAATTATTCCTTGTCTAAGTACAAGTATTTGGAGTCCTTCTTTGGTGGCAAAAACCATTTAAAATAATCAAAACTAGTAGAGACAATGCTAAAAACTTTCTAAATTTCTCAAAAACTGAAGCCATAAAAAATACTATGGGTAGTTATGAAACCACTATGTTGGAACTAAGAAACCAGAATGGTAGCTAGGAAAATATCAAAGCAGTTACAAAATTGTTAGGGTTGTTATGAAATTTTCACTTGTTGTAAATTGGCAATTTCAACACCAAATAAATTTGACTCATTTACCACCCATTTTCCTCTAATAATTAACTTATTTAATATGTTCAAGAGTCCACCACAAAATTTTCATCTACACTAAGGACTAGGTGTTCATTTTGAAACCATCATATCATATTTTTCAAACAATCTGAAGGCTTACAACAACCTCTGACTAAAAACAGTGGTAATTGTTCTCTTGGTCATGTTCCATAGATCTATTTTTGGATCACACCTCCCTGTTGAAGATAATTTTGGTCCTAAAAATCTTAATGGATCATCAATTAAGTAAATTTCTTCCCCATATCCTACTTTAGATAATAATAAATTATATATATATATATACACACACTTCTTCAACCTTATCAATTAGGTTCCTTTTTCTCCTCTCCTTGTCATTCTCTCTTTCCTATCAATTACCACACCTTGTCATAACTCCTTTTGGTTTCTTGGAGCTAAATTACCAATTATAGGAAATAATAGGTTTTCCTCTTTATTTCTCATTGAAGGCCAAAGCAAATTAATATTATCTACATTCATCATCAAGTGCATCTTCATGTATGGTGGAAAATCCAAGTGAAATCATTTTTACCCACTTGTTCCAAAATTTGTAAAAGATCATATCTTAATAATTGATATTTCTATCTTTCTCTTGAAAATACAACCAAACATGGTGAAACGAAGAAAAACGGGGGGGGTAAGGATGTAAAATGACACAAGGGTCTAAACACACTTACACTTTCCCTTCTCCTAATTTCATAGAAAAAGAGATCTTCCAAGAATAGGATTAACTTTCAACCATGAGGTGAGTCAACCCTATTAGGAAGGTTTGTTGTTTTCTTATGACACAAATGATTGATTGGCACTTTCGGGAGATGAATTAAAATGTGTTAACTAACTAAATTGCATGACCTAACACTTGAAACGCAAAATATTATGATAGTAGAAACAAAAACAAAAATCTGCAAGTAGATTTGAGAAGGATAGAATGGTGTGCACCCAGCCTAAAAACTGGATTTTGAGCTCTGTAGCAAGACTCATTCACCCAAGGGTGAATGGGTCCCTATGTCCTTTTTTGAAACTTAAAAACTGAACCTGTAGCCCTTGGTCTGCACTCTGCTCTTGTACCTATAAATCTTGACTTTTGGATCTGAACTTGTAGGAAATGTGCAAAAGAAAAAGTTATTTTGTGTGTATAGGGGTTTGCCTCAGTCAAACCCAAATTTTGGTAATTAAACCTTAATGATTGACATAGATCTGATAAATGGCAATGTGTGCAAGCCCTAACCTTAAGTGTATATAAGGTTGTTATGAGCTAACATGCAAAGAAACCCTACTCAACTGCATTTATAACATGATTCCTCTATGACAATGATAAATGATAAAGATCCAATTAGGGAGAAGTCAAAACACCCTAATAGATCTAAACTATGATAATACCTTGTTGTAGGTTGCTAGTAGAATTAAGATGGAAGATGGGATCACTTAGGAAATAAGTCATTAAGTTAGGGAAAATGGCCAAATGCATCTCCCAATCCTAGAATCCATCATGATCCACCATAGGCATCAACCTTCAATCATGAACAATGCTTGATCAAATCTTTGATAAAATGAGCTTGAAGACCTACAAATACAAAAAAAATGCTGCTCCAAGACTTCAAGTTTTCTTGCTTGAATGTTCTTCTCCTTGCTCTTCAAAATTTATCTTTGCATGCTTGTCCAAATCTCTAGTTTGAAATGATGAAAAGACTAGGCTTTCTAGGCTTCTTCTCTAATTTCCCGAATATTAGATCCCATTTGAAACTTAAATCTGAGACTTTAAAATACCGCCAAAAACATATTTAAAATTTGGTTTTGGGAGTTAAAGGGGACCCATTCGCCCAAGGGTGAATGGGTCTGGCCTGAAAGTCTAGGATCAATGTGTTTTGGGGTCATTAATTAATTAAATGCATTTATTCAATGCATGTTTTAATGTCAAAAAATGGTAAAAATAGGCCTTGGGATGCATAATAAAGGGAATTAGGGGCCTATTTATGAAGGGTAAAAGTGCATAAATGTAAGGTCACTAAAATAGGTCCAAACTAAGTGTGAAATTGTACTATCACCTAGAAGGGATTACAATGTTCTACACTACATTTAGCCCCAACTTTAGTAGTCATATGACACTACGTGCATATGCAAGCTAAAGTATTGAAATTAAATTGTGTTTCATAAAGGATACTCATATGGATATTGTAATTTTTTTGTGAACAGGGAGAATTAAGCCCTCAATGTAGTCATCTGCAAAACCACACTGTTAGGAACCACATCCTGCAAAACTAATTCGTTAATTGTTCAAAACCATCTTAGAATAAGTCAAACTTCTACAGAGAATAAAATTTGAGGGTAGATGTATTCCCCCTTGATTCCACTTGATTTATGGAGGTGGAATCAAGGTAGAAATCTAACCTCATTGAATTGATTTACTTGGTGATGGGAATGCTTATAATAGGGTATTGACATTACAACACCACATATCGATAAACATTAAGTAAGATCAGAGACAGAACCCTAAATCCAATGCAACAGATGACATTGAAAATGAAGTTCACTAGCCCCCATTATGATGTTTTGAATGAAATTTATAAAAAGTCTTTACTATATGTTAGTGAAAAAATATGCTTTTGACCATCATTTGATATTTACTATTTGGAAATTACCTTGTTGCAGAGGAGTGATGATGTCGAGATGATGACCATACCAACCCCCTAGATTGGATGTCCTACAAGAGGAGGTGGCACATGGCGAGCTCCAACACACAGTGAGTCCATTGTACCCTGCTTTGTGATTGTGTTTTTTATTTTGTACCATTTTTTATGCATTTTTACAAGGTTCTAGGACCCCATCCAAAAGTGGCACACCTGTCCCATTTTGGCCCATGTGTCCCATAACGGCCAAAGTGTTGAGGACCCCTTGTCCAAAAATGGCCCAAGTGTCCCAGGGAAACTTTTTTTTCTTTTAATTGATTGGTTAATGTTTTTAAGTATGTTACTAATGATTTCTTCCATCTCTTTTAGGTTCCACCACACGCTCGATGACGTTTAGGATGTCGACTATTCACCCTTCTCCAAGAGAAATTCACTCGGCTTATCGAGGAGGAGGTTGAAACCTTATGTGAGATCGATCTATTCTATATCTACCTCATGTCACCCATGAGGTATCATGATGTTATGTTGATGGTATTGGTGGAGAGATGGAATGCAAATACATGCACATTCCATCTACCTACAGGAGAGATGACGGTGACCCTAGGGAATGTGCACCATATTTTGAGGTTACCCATCTAGGGTGAGACCATCCATCTAGAGAAGGATTGCACGTGTAAGCAAATGAGACAGGATATTGAGTATTGTGTGGGTCACCCTATTCCACCATAGGACATCAAAGTGTGTGTCAAGCTACAATGGCTACTATACGCTTACTTGCCATTGTTACGAAAAATTATGGTTGTTATTATTGCTTTAGCTCTTGTACCAGATGGACAGGGTGCACACCTAGATGGTGGCCTCATCCACACCATTAAAGAGATGGAGTGACATTGGACCATATATGCATGGGGTCGCAATATGTTGGCTCATTTTTATTATGATCTTGGTCAATTTTTTTATTAGGAGTTATACAACATAGTACATTATATGCTATTACAAGTTTGGGCCTTTGAGCATATCATGTGTACTAGGATACAAGTTGTCCTACGGTAGTGCCCATGGGTTATCCATGAGCTTTCAGCTACATATTGAGATGAGTTTGGTAGTTTGGGGGTATTTTGTACTGGAGGATTTAGTTTGATCATCTAGAGGAGGAGGAGATAGTATAGAGACCTTACCACACCATACCCCAGTGGCCAAATCTCACACGACAACTTTTCAAGATGCAGTAGGATAGGTTATTGCTTGGATGGCATGACTATATAGTTATGCCTTTTTATTATGATCGAGTTATGTGAAAGTTCAGACAAGTTCAGGTACCTCCTAGGCCACAACCTACATATCTAAGAGAACCACAGAGTGGCTCTAGGCCAAGAGACATCTAGTGTCCCACCATTGATGATGTATTTTGTAGCGATTCAAATGATGAGGACAAGGATTTCCACCAGCATCGAATTTAGGTGTCATGATATCCTATGAGCACTAGTGGATGAGAGCACAGCTTGCACATGTCTTCCATGTTCATCACCCCACAGGCGATGCTGGACCTCTTCTAGGTCATGGAGATGAGAGAGAGGATGGAGTCATGGATGGAGACACAAATGATGAAGATAGGGCATAGGACCTAGAGGAGGATGAGTAGGATGATGAGGAGGATCCACAACCTATGAGTGATGATCATGATGAGCTAGAGGAGGTCGCAGATGCCCCCAAGGAGAGACCTTCATCTCATCCACAAGTCACCCGAGCACGGACAACAGCTGCATCAGGAATTACCCTTCATGAGCATAGGGAGGGTAGTGGTACTGCACCTTCCACGCTTCCTGCTCACGAGGGACCTATTATCCCACATCAATATTTTGATTGGTGGGCTAGTGATCTAGGTGATGATTTGCTATTGTAGTTTTATTGTGATTATGATTATTGCATTTATTTATCATATCTTGTTCTAATATTCTTTTATGATTACCATCTTGCAATGTGTACACGAGAGTGGAAAGACCTCTTCCAACGAGTCACTGTGGATATGGTCCCCTCCACGCCCCCACATCGGGCCACACAAGCAAAGAATATGCCACCGCCTAGTGCAGGGCGTCATGCTAATCTTTTGAGCCTTTAGCTATATGGAGGACAATGTACAAGGAGGCCATGAGGATCGTTGATCTATCTATAGCTAGAGAGGATCAAGTGAGAGTCGAGCTAGCAAAGCTTCAAGCTACATATGAGGAGCTTCAAGCCACTCGAGTTCTAGGTGAGAGCAATTCATGGGCTTTCATGCAGTCAAAACTCAATAGGTTGTAGGGAGAGCTCACTAGAGTTTAGATAGCTCTAGCTAGAGTACAAGTCGATAGGGATTGGATAGATCAAAAGCACGTCACAACACTCATACGTGAGGGCATGGCTTTAGGTGAGGTACAGAGCCTACGAGATTAGATGAGCTCCATGAGCAGATCACGATCGACTGTCTCTCAACGAGCATCGCCACTAGGCCATAAGGATTCTAGTAGAAATAGGCCACACTAGATGTGTTATGTTGTATTACGCCACATTTTTTTATCGTGGTGACTATATACATAAACTTTCATGATTGTTTTATATATTTGAGTAGAGTAGTTGTGTGGATTAGATGTCAATGTGATATGTTAAACAATCTTAAAAAGATTATTTAATAAATGTCTCCATGATCTAATTTATGTGATCTAACCTAAACACTTATGTTTTCATTAGATGCTACATTTTGATTAAATATTTTGTGTTAAACTAAATGCGCTTATGATCTAATTGTAAAATTAAATGCATGTAATGATCTAATTTAACACAACACACATGGGTTTGAATAGCATGTAAAGGGAAGTAATAATTAAACATAATGAACAATTACTCTACATAATTCAAGACACACCAAGAATTTTTATCAAGAATGAAGCAATGTGAGATAAAATAGACAACTATCTACTTAATCTAACAACAAACTTTAATATGCATACTATTTAAAAAGAGATATTAAGTGTGATATATGTGCAAATGTGCAACGTTGATAGGTTCTTTGAGAGGCGTACCATCTATTTATGTTAATGTGTGTGCTCCAGACCCATAGTTCTCATTAATGACATAGGGTCCTAACCAATTCGGACTAAACTTTCCTTTTTTTACTAAGTGGCATTAACATTATGTTGATTTTCACATAACACTAAATCACCTTTATTAAATGAGCAAGGAATGAAATTATCATTGTAACTTTGTTTCATTCTTTTGGAATAGGCTTGAAGATGCTCGAGAGCGTTGATGTGTTGTTCATCGAGCATTTCAAGTTGGTGTAATTGTCTCTTTATAGGTGGTGTCATAAAAAATCCCTCTAAGAGCAATTCTCAATGAAGGAATTTCTAACTCCAAAGGCATTATTGTGTCAGTGCCATAAAAAAGGTTATAAGGTGTATTTCCTATGGATGTTCAAATAATTGTGTGATAGGCCCACAATGCATAAGATAATTGAGTGTGCCAATCCTTATTATGTTTACTTATTATTTTTCATAAGATTTACTCAAGGGTTTTATTAGTTGCTTCCACTTGACCATTAGACTATGGGTAGTAAGGTGTTGAAAAATGGTGTTGACTATGAAATATTTCCAAAAAATTATTCATGTCATTGTTCTTAAATGGTGTACCATTGTCTGAAACGAATGTGGAAGGAAGACCAAAAGCAAGCAATAATGTGTTCCAATATGAAATGACAAATTGCATCAGCAGTTGTAGAACGAAGAGGAATAGCCTCTACCCATTTTGTCAAATAGTTTGTCATGGTAATTATAAACATATGTCCAGAAGAAGAAGGTGGAGATATTTTTCCAATGAGATCTAAACCCCAAACCAAAAATGGCCAGATAAGAATTTGAGTAGAAGTTCGAAAGCAGGAGCATGGATCAAATTGTTATGTTCTTGACATTTGTGGCATCTCTTAACATGATCAAAACAATCTTGTTCCATATGTTACCAAAAATATCCCATGCGGATTAACTTTTGAACTAAGGATCTTCCCTCAAAATGGCCCCCACAAGCACCAGAATGAGCTTCCTCAAGGGCTATAGGGATCTTTAATTGTTTAACGCATCTAAGCAAGAGACCGTGAAAGGATCATCTATACAAGACATCAGCTAAGATTATGTATCTAGTTGCAACTTTTTGAATATGGGCTCTAATGTTTTTAGTGGTTGATTCAAGAAAGGTACCTTCTTTTAAATAATTGAATATCGTTGTGTACCATTCACTAGAGCTTTCAATATTGGTCACTAACGCTTCTTTTATATTTTCATCTATGGAAAGTTTTGTAATTGTGTGAACTACAAATGTGAAGTTGATAGAAGGATCTTCAGGAGAGATAAGGGAAGCAACACTTGCCATTGCAACTACATGTCGATTGTCCTTTAGTATAATATTATTAATGGTATATAATTCAAAGTGTTCTAGAAATTTCATTGTAAGGCCTTTATATTGGGATAACTTATCATTTTTTGCTTGATAGGATCCATTTATTTGTTTAATGACCAATTGAGAATCACCAAATATATGAATGTGTTGAATACCTAAGGATAAGGCTACACATATTCCAACAATTAAGGCCTCGTATTCTACAGTGTTATTTGTGCATTGGAAGTTTAAACGATAGGATAATGGAATAGGCTTTCCTGAAGTTGGTATCAATATAACCCCTACTCTAGAGCCAATTCGACACTTAGAACCATCAATTTATACAATTCCCATGTGTCTTTTTTAGTTGTCAACACACTTTCATCAAGGAATGAATCATGATTAGGTGATGTTAATGGTGAAGGAGCATCAACTAAGTGGTCAGTCAAGGTTTTTCCTTTTATTTCCTTTTGAGGAATAAATTTAAGATCAAACTCAGTTAACAATATAACCCATTTAGCTAAACGTCTTGGTAAATTTTTTTAGCAAAAAGGTGTCTCATAGGTGTTGTCCCTCATTTTTGACTTGTTAAAAATTGGGATAACCTATCAAAATTTTGATAGAATTTGAAGATTTTCTCTTCTAAGGCACGTTTTACGAGGTGCAAAGGTTAGAAAATTTCAGTTTTGGGTCTATAGTCCTTTTGGCTAGCATTTTTCACTCACTCTCGTCCGTTTTCGTGAAATTTTGAGTCATTTTTAGTGTCTTTTTGACCAAATTCGGGTTTTTTTAGGCAACTCAGCAGAATAGGGAAATTTAAGCTTAAGAGCAAAATTGCTAAAACTTCCAAAAGTTCCAAAATTGCTAAATGTCCGAAAAATCCCGAAATTGCAAAGAGCAAAATTGCTAAAACTTCCAAAAATCCCGAAATTGCAAAAAGCAAAATTGCTAAAACTTCCAAAAGTTCTAATTTTGCTTAAGTTGTCTAAAAATACCTATTTTTATTAAAATGAAATTGTCAAATGAGCTAAAAGGTCCGATTTCTTCTATTTGACAAAATGTAAAATTGCAATGAGTATCTAAAAACCCGAAATGCAAGTAAAGGGCATTTTTGAAGTTATTTGTTATATTTTTCACTTGCAATGAGCATCAAAAAACCGAAATGAGTTTTGCAAGTGTTTTTGTGAATTTTGTAGCTTGATCTTGCTCATATGTACCCCGATTGAAGAGATTTTGGCATGAAGAACACTTGGCAAGGTCTGCAACTTTATTAAATTCCCCATTTTTGCTCTACCATTGCCACGTTTTTGCAGATTTGAGTTTGTTCAAGGCGCTTTTTATTTTTCTGTTTTTGTTGCTTTAAATCTTTTGTTCTTGGGTTGCCTTTCTATGGAGATTGAGATTGCATATTAAAAATATATGGCTGAAAACGCGTTTTTCCACTTCATACGCCCTTCATTCATAAAAATGTTTTTCTCTTTCTTTCATTCGCCTTCCCATTCGCTTTTCATTCATATGCCTCTCATTCTATTTGAAATGTCATTCATTTCATGATAAACACGTCCTTCATTCGCCATATCCATTGAAAACGTCTTGTATTAAAACGCTTTTTCATTATTGGAAATGCATTTTCTTCATTTTAATAAAAAGGATGTTTTTCCTCCATTTATGCCCTTCATTTCATCCGTCATACATTTTCATTCTCCTTTCGTTCATTCCATTTACATTTCATTCCATCTCATTACCATTTTCTAGAAAAGAAGAAAAGAATAAAAATGCCCTAGAAAGCAAATCGGGATTTTTCCAATCAATTGCAAGTAGGGAATTTTTGTCTAAAATGCAACTACAAGTTAGCACAAGGAAATAAACTTGCAATGGCTTCCCAAAATCCCGATTATACCTTACTTGCTGTCAGCCTTTCAAAACCCGAAATTCACTTGTGAGCCCATTTTTGCATCAATTTATCCCTTCCCTTGTCAATCTTGTTTGCACACATGATCTATCAAACCAACAAATCAAGGCATGGGCATTGTTTTATAACAATTTCATCTTGAGTAAGGTGTTATGGGTTCTTCATCAGTGAACAAAAGAAGAAGAGATACAATAGTAATTCATGGAGCAGCTCGAAGGTTAATAATCCTCATGAAACCATCTAGGGACAAAGTAAATCAAGCATGGAAAAAAGACGCAACAAAGAGAAGAACTTCCTAAAGAAATGGTACTACTCCAAGCCTGTGATAAGATTGCAGTTGCCAAGAACACACTAGGCCTTGATCCAGCTGAGTTGCAAGAAATTATCAGCAAGTTCTTATCTTTCAGAGCTAGGAACGAGACAAGTTGAAAATATTAGGTTATTTTATGTATTTTACTTTCAACAAAGTATATGTAAAAACAAGTTTTGCAATTGCAAGTGTTTCTTTCACTTGCATTTTTGTAAAATGTAATTACATGTAATCAAATTACAATAAGATTGTAATTTTGAATAAGTCAATTGCAATTAGTTATCGGTTGAGAGATTTTCTCAAGTTTGTTGAGATCCTCCCACCTTTTTCTCCAGACCTCTCTCCTATAAATACTTGAGAGGGTTTATTGTAATTTTAGGTATCTTTTGGCAATGCAACAAAATTTTGCCAATTTGTGTATGCATTCTAAGACTTTGAGTTTAGATGTAAATCAAATTGCAATCAATAAAGAAAACAAATTGCTTCCAAACTTTGTGTTGGTACAGATTGTGATGTGACGACATTATTTGGAATTGATTGTGAGTTTTGTGGTGTTATACAAGAGGGATTCAAGCTCAATTCTGCAGACTTTGAGCTGCTTATTGCGTTTGGAGTTTTAGAATGGTTTTCAGATTTGATACTACAGACTTTGAGCTGTTTGTCATGTTTGAAGCTATTATAGAACGCTCAAACAAAGGGGGTAACTTGCAGACTTTGTGTTGCTTTTATTTTCTATTTTGAGCTGCTACATACTGTACTTGGTTACCAGAAAATCATCTAAAAAGGTTGATAGGAGAGTAAATTGTCAAAGACTTTGTGCTTTCAATTTGTTTTCCCGTCCCGAAGGAGCAACGGAGGACTTTGTGCCTTTATGGAAACTTTGCTTCTTTATTTGTTTACTTCATAAATCATTTGTATTTTCAGCTGTGATTCTTTTCTGAAATAAGAGAAAAGAATAAGTGTCTTTTATGGAAAAAGAGAAAAAGACAGAGTTTCACCCAGATTTAGAATAGATTTATAATTAGAGTGTATTTTTGAATTGTTAAAATAGACAGAAAAGGGGGAGCCTTCCCTTAAATAGGAGTTTATCTCACACACTGTGGTTGAAACCACAATTTTGCATATCCTCAAGGTATACAAAATTTTCAACCAACAATAGGATCAAACTTTGTAACAACATGCATTTCTACATTTAAATAATAGTGTCTCAATTTACTAGTTGCAAACACAAGCCAAAAAAAAAAAATTGAATGTTGTATACCAAGTTTCATATTCAATTAAAGTCCAACTAATGTAATAAATAGGATGCTCTCTACCATTGTCATCTTATTGAGCTAATAATGCTACTAGAGCATGAGAAGGTGTTGATATGTAAAGAATGAATGGTTTTCCTTGAATAGCAGGTTACAAGATGGGAGGATTAGCTAGATGCTCTTTCAAATTTTCAAAAGCTTGTTTACAATCTTCATTCCATTTAATTTTTTATTCCTTCTTAACAATTTGGGTAAAGGGGAGAGTCTAATTTGCCAATGATGCCACAAATTGGTGAATTGCTTGAATATTTCCTTTTAAACTACACAATTGAGAGATATTTTTAGGAGGTGGCATGTTTATGATAACATCAATCTTCTTTGTCTCCACCTCAATTCCTCTATGTGACACTATAAAACCCAATATTTTTCCACTATCCACACCAAAGACACATTTCTTTGGGTTTAACCTCATGTTATACTTATGAATCCTTTCGAAGTTCTTACGAAGGATTGTGACATGATCTTGACGAGTTAAAGATTTAGCCAAAATATCATCAACATAATCTTCCAAAATGTTGTGGATGAAATCATGAAATATTAGTTTCATAGCTCTTTGATATGTTGCTCTAGCATTCTTTAATCCAAAAGGCATAACCACCCAACAAAATGTTCCCCAAGGTGTGGTAAAAGTTGTCTTGTATTGATCTTGAGGGTTGATGAAAAATTGATTATATCCTAAGAAACCATCCATGAATGACAATAAAGCATGGCATGTAGTTGAATCCACTATCATGTCAATATTAGGAAGGGGGATGACAATTAAAATAAATAATCAATACTAGGAATTATCAAAGTTTGACACTTTATTCAAAAAATTCTCTCATTTGTTGAACGCCTTTGAAGAGCTAATAGAAAAACAAGATTTTAACTTGCTAAGGGTTGTGAGGCCCATAGACTCGAAATTTCATCTAAACTTGTCTATGCTTATAGGCTTTGTCAAGGAATATGTAGTATTTACCAAAGTGACAACTTTCTCGAATTTCATCTTTCCAGCTTCCAACATGTCACGGAAAAAAGGGAACTATAGATACCCTAAATTGTCCTGACTGGAAAACAACACTATTTAACTAACTTTCACCCTTCTTCCCTAAATGATTAAATAATACATTATTATTTATTATTATCAAATTTTATATTCATCTATTAGTTAAGTGATTTAATATTATTTAATTAATTCACTATTTCATCATTAATATAACTTTATTCCTCCTAATTAATTAAATAAATGCAAATTATTTAATTATGACGCTAATATACCTTATTCTCCTAAATCAATTAAATTGTTATCATTTAATAATTTAATTAAATCACTTTCCCCTTTCTAAACATGAATAATTAAATTAATTATTCAACATCATTCAACAAAGTCAAATAAACAAATACAACTTTATTTGTTAAAGTCAAACATGACTTGCATGTTCATCTCTAAATATTAATTAATTATCCTCACCCCTTTTGTGATTGAGCAAATCATTACCACTAATTTTTCACTCTAATTGGTTGACTAACTCATCTATTCTTCAATCCCATTAACCACTCAAGTTGATTCCTCAATCCCACTAACTACTCAACTTGATTTATTCAATCCCATAGATTATGCAATCTAAATCAACTAATTATGCAATCAAAAATTGGATCAATCACATAAGCTAACTAGCCAATCTATTTCCTCTCAACAGTTTCCAACCGTCAATCATAATCTTTTACAATTGAATCTCAATCGTTCATCTCGAAACAAGAAATCTATAAAACAATCCTTTACCTTCTCACAAATCATCTAGAATCTTCATAGCGAAGCGCTAAGCAATTATCTCTTGAGAACATTGAGAGTTATTATCACATTCTAGTTCACCATTATCAACACGAATCGAAGCTTTTGCAACAACAACAATGGAGGCTTTGTATTGAATCGAGCAATCCGACATCCAAATGTCAATACAAACATAATTTCGACATGGGATGGTATAGATTTTAAGGTTTTGAATTCAATTTATGTTATCTTTAGGATTACATTGTTTGATTTCATGATTTTAGAACTTCATTTCATGAGTATGGTTGGAATCTAATCTTGTTTGAATTAATTTAGTTTAATTCATTTGTTGTGTTTTCTCATTGCTATTTATCCCCCCCTTTATGGCATTTGGCACGCGCAATGGGACCTGGGTACTTAGCACTAATCATTTTACAAGTTTGTGTGAGTAGTTGCAAGTTTCGAAACGTTGTTGATATCCAAAATTTTCACACGGTTGTTTTCACGTTTTTACCACGATTGCACTTTTTTTGTGCGTTACTATACTAAGTTTGTGTTTTATTGTCATTTTGTGCGCTATTGCCATTTTGTGCGTTATTGTCATTTTGTGTGCTATTATCATTTTGTGCGCTATTGTACTTAGTTTGTGTGTTATTGTCATTTTTTGTGCTATTGTATTTTTTTGTGTGCTATAATAAAATTTGTGCGCTACTGCTTTTACCGCTTTCATAAAAAAATTGCATTATTGTTTTGGCTGCTATTGTATTTTTTTTGTGTTGCAGGTTTCTGACAAAACTAAGCTTCTATAGGGCCACTATTATCTCTAACAGGTCTGTGGTCATACTTTTTTGGACTGCTATTGACTACCTTGGTCATTATTTCTTCAGATGGAAAGTCTCCTAATGTCTTGAAGATTGTTTCTATTGCTCTGCTTTTTTCTATTTATTTATTTTTAGACTGTTGGAATCGGGTAGCATGACCCCTTATAAACTGTAGTGCGCCTGGTAAACTTTTTAACGTGACCATCGGTGCTGGGGCGAAACGCCCTCTAGTACCACGGGGGTGGGGGAGACTAGACCTTGTGACCAACCTCCCTCAATAGGAAAGGTTTAGCCAACCGAGCTAGGGCCCCAACCCCTGCTTTTTTTTGTTTAAAATCTGTAAGTTGTTTTGTGATTTTTTTTTCCTAACACTAACATCTAATTGTTTGGTGTTTTGGGAAGTTTCTAACATTGATTGTGCAACCCTGGTAGGAGTATGGCACATGTTTTCATGAGAACAACTAACGGTTTCATTGCAGGGTTGGTGAATGGTCCAAGGCCACTTCAATTTTAAAAGATTTCTTAGTTAAAAACACATTTCAATTTGTGTTTTAAAATTGAACCCATAACTCTCATATTTCGCTTTAGTGCTTAAAAATTGAACCCACAACTCTCATATTTCACTTTGGTGCTTAAGAATTGAACAAGGCAAACTTTTACATTTCATTTGGTGTTGCTAAAATTGAACAAGGCAACTTTCACATTTCATTTGGTGTTGTTAAAATTGAACAAGGCAACTTTCACATTTCATTTGGTGTTGTTAAAACTAAACAAGGCAAATCTCACATTTCAAGTTTGGTGCTTCTAAAAATTGAATGTTTTCATTTTGACCAATTCCTTTTATTTTGTTGACATACGAATTCCTTTATTTTGGTGACAATCGAACGCATTTCATTTTGTTGACCATATTAAGACGAGAATGACAATTAGAAACACTCAACTTTGGTGTTTAAAATTGAACAAATCCATTTTGATTTGCACATTGCTATATTTTTCCTTAAGTCTCAAACGTCTTGAAATTGGTGTACTTAAAAATTGAATTGATATCTTCACACATTTGAATTTTTGGGACTTAAAAAGAAACTACGATGAATTGTATATATCGTGTTCACCGTGATTAGCAAGCCAAATGCGTATCCTCTCCCCCTGCATCTTTTCACAATCCTGGGTGACGAGAAACACTTTGGGATTTTGCATTTTTTTGTTTGGTCACCCATATTTTTCTTAGGATAAGGGCCTACTAATGAGACGCATCCTGCAATGGAGAACTCATATAAGTGACTCTTAAAACAAGCACATTTACCAACGGGCTATATAAAATTTGTGAAATCATAAACAAAAGTAGCTTCAATTTGCGGTGGGAATAACATACCATGCCTCATCCTCGTCTGAACATATGGGTTGGGAAGGATCGGCTAAAGTCTTAAGTGGCTTACATTCGATCTATACATCTCGGTGGTCACGGTTGTCACTAAATACCTTGTTTTATAAGCCTATCCATTTTTTTGAAATGTCCTTCAAAGTAGTGCATGGGAATAGCATCGTTCCTAGAAGTTACTTACCATGTTAGATCTATAAGTTGAGACAATAAAGCAATTAAGGGAATGGAATATTTTAATTTGGAGTGTCAAGATGGTACATTTCCTTGACATATCCTAATTGTTCCCTCTATAGATTCTATTAGAACCCTTTCGGGGGGGACATAAGCCTACAGAAAATATCATACCTTTTACTCCTTAGGGTGTGTTGATTATTTTACAAGTTATTGGATCTCAAATTATCCGTTGTATGCATCACTTGCCATCAAAACATTAGATCAACCAAAACATCAAAATTGCAAACTTGTCCAAACTGTTGTTAAACAAAAAACTGGAAAAATATAGAAATAGGGTCACTGTTGATATTTTTGTCACTTTTTTCCTGAGCTTTGGCCGCTGTTGACCTATGTTTTAGTCATTATTGACCTGAATATTTTTTCTTTTGACAAATCTATTGCTATTTCCTTCATTATTTCACCAATCAGAGAAATTGTAAAAGAGACCACTTTTGACAAACCCGCCACAGTTGTCCTTGAGTTTCAATCGCTATTGACCTAAATAGGGCCACTTCTATCAAAATTACCCCTATTGCTTTCTTTGTTACCAGTCACAACTTGAAACAAAGACTGCTATTGCTCTAATTTTGACCACCATTGTCCAAAATTTCAACTACTACTTTTCTAAATATTGTCGCTATTGTCCTATTTTCTAGTGCAAATCATAAACTAATCCAAAAATAGTTAATCATCCATCTTTTTGAAAACAAACACAGGAAAACCTCCAAAAATTCATTCATATCCATTTGCACATCAAAGCAATCAACCTATTTTTAAGATTCAAATCAAACACAACTTGGATTATTCCCTTGCTCTCAATTTCTAAGATATTAACATTTGCTTGCAACCTCAAGGCTAGTTCAAGTAGATCCTCAACATATCCTTAAGGAAAATCAGAGTAAAATATCAGTCCAAGTTTTGTGCACTTTGAGTCCCAAAATTAACACCATCTCAAAAAAACATCCACTCAAACATCACTCATACTTGAGGGTCTTGAGCATCAAAACATCCCAAACATGCAACCATAACATCCCCAAAACATGTCAAACTATTACCCAAATCTAGTTCCACTCTATACACCCACGGGGACATCATATACCACAAATATCAATGATATATCAACTATGGATTCCCCTAATCAAGGTTTTAGTGCATCTTGTCACATGGAAGATTTCAATCAAAATCATCATCTGTATCAAAATCAATCTTACCAAGGGTTTCAAAATCACCATCAAGGACAAAATATACAACATCAAATTACCCTAAATGCACTTGAGAAAATAGTTGAAACACTTGAACAAAATCAAAACATGGCATATCATCAACACCATGTTCAACATCAAGGTATTGAATATCAACAAAAAACAAACATCATCCCATAAACACCTCAATATCCACATCAACAACACTTCCAACATCATCAAAACATTGATTCATATCAACAACAAAGTCTATTTCCACAATATCAAGTGAATCAACAACATCAATTGTCACAAAATCAAAATCAAACCACCCAACATCAAAATCAAATCCATCAACAATATCAACCCCCAAATCAACAATATCCACATCAAAATAATCAACTAAAACATCATCAAGATCATCAATCTCAAAACCAACAAGAAATTCCATCTCAAATATAACAATCATCTCCACCACAACAAGCCTCGCAAACCAATCACACTACTAAACATAAATAGACTCCTTTAGGGGAGCAAATTAAGGGGGTGTTAAACAAATTAGTCAGTGCCAAACTTATCACACTTCCAAAACCGTCAAGAAGTGGTGAAACTATCATCAAATTTCCATGGTACGATGTTGTAAATACCATGGAGTAAAAGTTCATGATGCATCAAAATGTGTTACACTCAAAAAATTCATCCAAGACCTTATTGATCAATGAAAAATAGCTATTGAAGACAACATTCAAGGTTCAACTACTAATGATAATAGTGAGAATGTCTCAAACTCAAATGTTGAAAACAATGATCAAGATATATCTACCACTAATCACATGGAAGATATCTCTACACCACCTAATGAGAAAGAGGACATACATCAAGACTCTTTCCCAAAGCATGATCAAAATCAATCACCAAAGTCTAACAATGATCCAATTCAAGAAATATTAACATCATTTGATCTCATGATTGAAAACATTAACAATATCTCAAATGTTGAAGACAATGATCAAGAGCCATCTACTAATGATCACGTTGGCAATATCTCTACACCATCCAATGAGCAAGAGGACATACATCAAGAATTTAATCCCAAAAATGATCAAATTCAATCACCAAAGTCTAGCAATGATCTAGTCTAAGATATATTAACATCATTCAACTTCATGGTAGCATATATTGATGATCAAGGGACTCTTAATCCAAAACTTATACCCAATGCATAAAATATATGCCAAGAGCTATCACCCATATGTCCACATTTCAAGGAAATCCAAGGATCCTTTACAAGAAATCCCTTCTTGGAAATTGATTCATGTCAAGAGTACGAACCAAAGCATATCAAAGATAACACCACACAAATTCAAGATCAAGAATCCCTATCATCAAAATACTATAATGACTTTGCAAGTATCTTCCAAGACATCCAATGTTTTCCAAAAGAAGAACAAATCCATACACCAAGCACACATACATCTACCCAAGAGATGCTTACTCCTAATGGACATGTAGATGATCTTCGTCCAAAACAAGAGTCTCATACTCTTAACATCATTACCAATGAACAAGAATCTCCTACTCTTGACATCTCTACACGTGATCAAGACATAGCAGAATCTAGAGACATAAAAAATGGATCATGAAGAAGACTTCTACATAAGTTATGAATCAAAAACATCCTGTGAAGACATATCAAAAATGAACAATGAGGAAGACTTTTATGTGGGCGATGAATCGTCAATGCCTCTTGAAGGAGCATTAAAATTTGATATTTCACAGGATCAAGCTGAAGATATCAATGAGGAAGTTATCCCACATATTGAGGATCCTATCACTTATAAATTCAAATCACTTTCCTTTGTCAAAGCAAGCTATCTTATCAATGAAGAAGCTATCACCTTTGAAGATAGATAACAAGGCAAAGAGGGATTAGCACCTTGTTTTCAAAATAAATGATATCTTATTGCAAATAAAATATTTCAATAGATGCATTATCAAGGCAGAGGACTAGGCCTATAGGAACAGGGTATCCTAGAACCAATGCAGATTATTGAAAATCCCAAGCATCAAGGTTAACTCTGGTATCGACAAAGAAGATAAGAATTGTCAGGGGTTACACTCAAGCCCCTATATCTTAGCAAAACAACTCCCCCAATTGGGATATCGTTGGCACATCATAACAACATCTATATCAGCACTAGCAACATCTACATCAGTACTACCAAGTGGTTCCACATGAGCATAAACATCAAAAATAAAAATAATAAAATAATAAAAAATAGAAAAATCAAGAAATAGTCAAGAGAAAAATCATCCTCTAGTGAAAATCACTATGGTGGCACTTTGGACAAGTACCATGATGAAAACCTACCAAATGGGCATCATGAGTAGAATCAAGCATCTGCATGCGCCATTTCAAGTAGAAGCATCTCATCCTATCCATAATAAATTCATGAACCATTCATCCAATCCATTTTTATCCTAATTCAACTTATCTTGATCTTGAAAAAGGTTCGGTGTACACTTCGCATTTGCTTATGGTAAACATCTTGACATGGGTCACTATCATTGTTCCTATCCTATCCAACATTACCTAATCCATGAGGTATTGTCCAAAGGGGTATACTCTATCCGAACATGTTATCCAATCATAAGATAATCCTTGCATTTTCTTACATTGTTAGACATTGGGGGCAAGTACTTACATCTTGCTTCAGAATAAATCTTGATATATGTCTTCTAGCTCACGTTGTGATCTTGTAATTTTCCAAACAATTCAAAAAAAATCCATATCAGTTGCATCTTGTTGACGCTTCAACATGGTATCAAACATTCGACAATCTTGTTCCTAGCCTGGCTACAAATCTTGATCAATCGTTATCCGATCAATCAATCATCATCTTGGGATGTATCTTTCCCAATCCTCATGTTGTTCTTATCGTGACAACACTATCTTTACATTATTGTGTTTCCTCAATAATGTTATCATTATCAAAAATTACTCAGTCAGATCAATCAATTTTAGCCTACCTATTAGTAGGATCTCAAAAGACTATTGATAGCCCTACATACTGATATCTCTTTATCATTCATATGATCAACATCAACATCGAAAACATCCAGAAAAATATCAAAATCAAAACATCTAGAAAAGTATCAAAATAAAAAAGCATCCAAAAAACAAACAAAATCAAAAGCAAAGTCAAAAACATCAAAATCCCAAAAAAACATTTTTTTAGTCAACACCAGTCAAACTACGTGGTCTCTACATGTATAACATAGGCAAGGCTAATCTTTGATCAGCCCATGAGGCCCTAGGTCAGTCCCCTTAGGTATCTGTTGTGGTCTTCAAACTTAATAAAAAATACAAAAACATCTAGAAAATAAACAAAATCCAAAAACATTCATAAAAATACAAAAAAAACAACATCAAAGCACAAAAATATTCAAAAAATCTCAAAAGTCCTATCTTTGTTATCACATATCTGCAATAAAATTTTCATCCATTATAAAAAAAAAATGTCATTTTCACCCTTTAACAAAATAGACAACAAAGAAAGTAACATCAAAAGCTAGAACTTTCAAGCAAACAATCACAAAGATTTGATCACAAACAGACAAAAACAATGCCAAAGTGTTAACTACCTATCTATTGACAATTCACCATCAACATTCTGAGATATGTCTTAACAGATAGATTGTTCCTACAATAGACATCATCATAATGGATAACAACCTGAAACCTCAAAACAGATATGTCAAGTGATACAACAAGCTTTGTTTATCTTCTTATGATCTTATCTTTTTTATTTATCTTGTTACATCACATTCCCAAGATCTCTCAAGGATGTCCATAAGGATTTAGAGAGGAAGGAATGGGGCATTGATCATTGATTTTTTTTTCTTTGTTTGTTAGATTTTTTTTTGATACTACCACAGTGAATACTTGCTTTGTTTTGTGTGTGGAAGTCGTTTTGGGGTAATTCATGTAGTAGTTGCATGTTAGGTAATCCATACCTCTCTGTGTAACTAGTCTGAAATGTTGTGAAACTTCTCACCCATACACTCTAATAGGGTTTTTGTATGTCTGGTATAAGCAAAACTACTCTTTATTTGTAGAGTCAAAGTCCACGCAATGGATACAATGCCACCTTGGTCATCAATACCCTGGTGCATCATGTTTGTTTGCTACATCAATAAGGATTGCTAAAAATACGAAGTCTCTATGAAAGCAAAAGCAAACTCATCAATGACCAACAACATCAATTTTCTTCTAAAAATCCTACTAACATTTTCTTCTAGTTAGCATTTCTTTTGTCAATCCTTGCACGTAAATGCATCACATCAGCTTGTCAAAAAAATTGGCTCATTTTCCAAAAATTTCACCAAATTTCTCGAGGGGGCACCATGTTATCCCATCATCACCAAGGCATAGCGGAACAACTCTTGAGTAGGAATTTTTTAATTTTCTTTGACACAATGCTCAAAATCGTATTGTATCAAAGGGGGGGAAAATGTAGATACCCTAAATTGTCTTGACTGGCGAACAACACTATTTGACTAACTTTCACCCTTCTCTAAATGATTAAATAATACATCATTATTTAATTATTATCAAATTTTATATTCATCTATTAGTTAAGTAATTTAACATTATTTAATTAATTCACTATTTCATCATTAATCTAACTTTATTCCTCCTGATTAATTAAATAAATGCAAATTATTTAATTATATTAAATCAATTAAATTGTTATCATTTAATAATTTATTTAAATCACTTTCCCCTTTCTAAACCTACATAATTAAATTAATTATTCAACATCATTCAACAAAGTCAAATAAACAAATACAACTTTATTTGTTAAATTCAAACATGACTTGCACGTTCATCTCTAAATATTAAGTAATTATTCAATTAATTAAAATTTATCCTCACCCCTTTTGTGATTGAGAAAATCATTACCACTAATTTCTCACTTTAATTGATTAACTAACTCATCTATTCTTCAATCCCACTAACCACTCAACCTGATTCCTCAATCCCACTAACTACTCAACTTGATTTCTTCAATCCCACACATTATGCAATCTAAATCCTTAATTATATCAATCACAGAAGCTAACTGGCCAATCTATTTCCTCTCAATGGTTCTCAATCGTCGATCATGATCTTTTACAAATGAATCTCGATTGTTCATCTCGAAATAGGAAATCTATAAAACAATCCTCTACCTTCTCACAAATCATCTAGAATCTTCATAGCGAAGCACTGAGAAATTATCTCTTGAGCACATTGAGAGTTATTATCACATTCTAGTTCACCATTATCAACATGAATTGAAGCTTTTGCAACAACAACAATGGAGGCTTTGTATTGAATCGATCAATCCAACATCCAAACGTCAATACAAACATAACTTTGACATGGGATGGTATAGCTTTTAAGGTTTTGAATTCAATTTATGTTATCTTTAGGATTGCATGTTGTTTGATTTCATGATTTTAGAACTCCATTTCATGAGTATGGTTGGAATCTAATCTTGTTTGAATTAAGTTAGTTTAATTTATTTGTTGTGTTTTCCCATTGCTATTATTCCCCCCTTACGATAGGAACTTAACATCAATGTGCTTCATTCTAGCAAGGAAGGTAGAATTCTTTGCTAAACATATGGTACTCTGACTATCACAACATATAGTAACATACCTACATCAAGCCCAACATTAGAACACAATATCCTAAGCCAAATAGATTCCTTACAAGTATGAGTAGTTACCATATACTCTACTTCATTCATGGATAAAGAAACTACAACTTGTCGCTTACTCATCCAACTAATAATACCACCAAACATTGTCAAAATATATCCACTAGTGGATATTTTGCTATAAATTTCACTTGTCCAATTTGAGTCCACATATCCATGAATAACAATTGAATGTTGAGGTCCTATATAATAACCATGAAAACATAAGGAATACTCAAAATTACCCCTCAAATATATGAACACCCTCTTTATAGCATCCCAATGTACCCATCTAGGATTAACCATAAAACGACTTGGGACTCTCATTTCTTGGGAAATGTTTGGCCTTGTATAGACCATAGAATACATCAGACTACCAATAGAACTCAGATAAGGTACTATGTTCATGTCATCCATCTCAGTAGGATATTTTGGATAGTCCTTCACAGATATCTTTATCCCTTGCAAAACAAGAACCAACGGTCTACAAGTTATCATCTTAAATCTCTCCAACATTGAGTTCACATACTTAATCTAGCCCAACCAAAGATTTCTACTAGCTCTATCTCTTCTAATCTCCATACCCATAATATACCTAGTTTCCCCTAAATCTTTCATTTCAAACTATGTTAAAAGATGAGGCTTCAAATCAGAAATCAAACTCTTACCATTCCCAAAAAATAACACACCAGCAACATATAACTTGCAATAATGAGAATGTGATCATTATTAGTCTTATATTAGGCACAGTGATCGGATTTTGATCTCAAAAATCCCAAACTCAACACAGAGTCATCAAAACTTTGGTACCACATCCTAAGAGACTATTTTAGACCATACAAAGACTTCCTCAACTTACAAACTGAATTCTCTTTACCTTTTACAATGTAGTTCTCATGCTATGACATATAGATTTCTTCCTCCAAGTCATCATGAAGGAAAATTGTCTTCACATCCATCTGCTTAACTTATAAATCATAAGTTGTAGCGAGTGATAACAAGAACCTAATGGATGTCAACTTTGCAACAAGAGAGAATATCTCGTTATAATCAATTCCCTCCACCTATGAATACCCCTTCATGACCAACCTTGCTTTAAGTTTCTCAACACTGCCATCACAACCAAAAAAATCTTGAACTCATTTGCATCTAGCGGGTTTATGTCTTTCAAGCAAAGGTACTAGATCTCATACATTGTTAGCTTTTAATACAGTCATCTCTTCATCCATGGATTTTACCAAGAATTTGAATCACTCCATAGCCTCCCTTATGATTTGTGGCTCATCAATTTTAGCAATCAAAGAAAAAATATAACTAGAATCAAGCAATGAATACCCAAACCTATCAAGTTTCCACCTAATCCACATGGACCTCCTTAAAGGTTGAGGTTGAGTTTCTTCTTCTTCTTTTGAAATTTTAGAGTTGATAGATCTCTCATCATCATCAAGTCCAACAGGTGTTCTCAGTTCATGTTTCATTGAGGTGGGAGGAACATGAACCACTTCCTTTTCCTTCTCTTCTTTCTCTGGTTGCAAAACAATAGAGAAAGGTTTCATCTCCCTTAAGATAACACTTCTATTGAAGAGAACCTTCTCAACCACTAGATCCCAAAGCTTGCACCCTTTCACACCAACACCATAGCTAATGAAGATGCACTTAATTTCCTTTTTCTCCAACTTCAACATATTCTCATTCAACACATGTGCATATGCCTCACAACTAAATATTTTGAGATGTCTCAATGAGGGATTATTTCCCAACCACACCTCCATAGGTGTCATCTCAATAAGCATTGATGTAGGAGATCTTCTATCCAAATATCAAGTAGTGGAAATAGCTTCAACCTAAAAAATTGTTCAAGTTCAACTCCACTCAATATACTCCCTTAACCCTCTCTATTAATGTCATGTGCGTCCTCTTTAAAAATATATTTTATTGAGGGGTATGTCCAAATTGTCTTATGCCTCTTAATTTTTTGTTCTTTACAAAACATGTTGAAAGTTATCAAACAAAACTCACAATTGTTACCAATCCTCAAACACGTAATCCTTTTACTAGTCTAGTTTTCTACAAAGGCTTTAAACTTCTTGAACTGACTAAAGGATTTATATTTTCTTCTAAGGAAATAAACAAATTTCCTTCTACTGTATTCATCAATAAGTGATACAAAATACACAACTTTAGAAATTAAAGGAACATTAACAAGACCAAACACATCAAAATGAATTAAGTCCAATACCATGGGATATTTGTGAGAATTGGAATAAAAATGAACACAACCTTGCTTTCCATAAAAATAATATTTGCAAAAATTGAACTTGAGATTAAAATCATATAGCCCCTCTATGAGGATTTTATTTTTTAGGGCTCTAAAACCCTTGTCATCAATATGGCCAAGTCTCTAGTGTCATAATATTGTCTTCTTCAATGGAAGTTCCATCTCCAAAGTATGAGCACCTTTAGGTACCCAAAAAGAATGACCATCAAAAGTAGATGCAACACTCTTCTTTGATGCTAGTTCTAATGGTGAGGATGAAGACTCTAAAACTCCTTTATTCAACTTTTTAGAAGAACTAAATTGTACTAAACATTGCATGCATCTAGATTAAATAGAGTTACTATCCAAATATCCTCAACAAGCACCATAGCTCCTCTCATCATCTTGCATCCTCCATTCAAAAAAATAACCCACACCCACATCATTCAAATTTCTTATAGAAAGTAGGTTATGTGCCAAACTAAGGATATGTAGCACACCATCGATCCCATTCACTCTACCATCTAGGAATCAAATCTTGACTCTTCCACAAAAAACAATACTCAGATGAGATTCATCACCCAGGTACACCTTCCCACCATCAAACTCTTCATACTTTAAAAACCAACCTCAATGTGAGGTCATGTGAAAAGATGCACTAGAATCAATCAACCACATATCTTTAGATGCATGTGTTTGCAAGGTTGTGACAAAAGAATTTGTATCATCTTGAGATGGTTTATCAGATTCAAAATCAAAGAAGTTACGTTTATTCTTCTTCTCTTCCTTGCATATCAACACTTTGCCTTGGACATTCCAAGAGACTTAAATCTCCCATGGAATTTGGAATCATACTTTTTTTATTCTTGCCCTTCTTCTTCCCTTTCTCCTTCAATCTACCACAAGTTCCAAGAGCCTCCTTAGTTGTTTCAGAAGCTTTCCTCTACATCTCTTGAAACAACAACAATGCAACCACCTCATCCATCTTGAATCTAGTGATGGTACTCCCAATGGCCATCACAAGGTGGTCCCATGAGTTCAATAATGAACAAATAAATGTCATGCAATGATCCTCCTCGTCCATTTTTACGCCAACAAAACTCAAATAGGCAACAAGCATATTAAAGGCATTCAATTGATTATCCGTGAATCCTCCTTCTACCATCCTTAAAGAATACAACTTATTTCTCAGGAATAACTTATTTACCAAGGATTTAGCTTGATATATTTCACCAAGATTCGTCCATATTTTTCATGAGCATTCAATATAATTGTGTCTACCAAGCAAATCCTTATCAAACCCTTGGCTTTTCAATCTATCAACTCCTATTTTTCTTAATCCATACTGACAGGTTTAGTAATAGTTATTACAACCCATAGATCTTGGTCTATGAGAATATCCTCCATTTTAAACTTCCACAACTCAAAATTTCTACCATTAAAATTCTCTGTATCAATCCTCAAAATTTATACCATTAAACTTCTCTATATCGATCCTTCCAAGTGTTCTTGCCATCTCCTTTCTACAACAAGATCACAAAGTTATCTACAATAAGCTCCCACTCAAATGAGGATTAGAACAAAAAAACCTCTACCTAATAATGGAACCAAAATTGGCTAGGCTCTTATACCAATTGAAAGGAAACAACGTAAGTGGAAATAGCTTCCTACATTGATTAACTAGGGGGGGATAGTGCAAAAAATTTAAACCCTTAATAGCTATAGTGAGAAGATGCACATTCAAATAACATAAACAAACATACAAATCAATAACATACCCTAACACCAAATTTATGTGGGTAAAACCCTTTCGAGATAAAAACCCCACACTCTAAAAGAACAATTCAATGTATTATCAGTAAACAATAGGATTACAATACAATCTTAGAACTAAGCTTCTTTTAGGAGTTTTTAATAGCACAAGATTCTTGGAGGAATTCGACCAACATAATGGTACCCGCAAAAAACCTCTAAAATTAATTACAAATCACTTTTGAATCCTCATATTTATAGAGCTCCAAAGTGGATGCCTAAGATTTCCACATGGCATCATCACATAGTCTACATGCATGCAAAGCATAACTCTTGACATGCATTTTTCCACCTGACATGCAATGTAGAATGCTTGACATGTAATGCATTTGCATGCATGTATGCAAATGGTCCCATTTAACATGCATTGCACCTCCCATATGCAAGACTTCATCCTACCTTATTTCCACTAGGCCTAACTCTTACACTATCATACAAGTTTTCATAGTGTTTTTATAATCCATCATTGCAGTTGTAATAATCCAACTCTTACAACTTATTTGACACGTGTCACCAATTTAGCTTCATAGTGGGGTCCACAAAGTGGGACACCTACCTCCTCCAAATTAGGATGCATGACATCCTAGTCACCCACCATGTAGGTTAACACATCACAATGTCAAGTCCCACAAAGTGACATCATAAGATGCACATGAAATTCCAATTATAGGAAAATAATTAACAATTAATAAATAATCAATGCTAAGAATTATCAAAGGTTGAGATACCTTATTCCTAAAAAAATAGAGAAGAGAAAGGGAAAAAATGTTGTTGTCAATGTATATTCAAGCCCTATAAAATAAATGAGGCACAAATTAATTCACACAAACGAAGGTGGCGAGGAGTAAGTTTCATGAAAGTTTTATTATGATTTGCCACATTAACTAACACATTTACCAATAATTAGATCATCAACTAAATGGTTTAATGATTAACTAATATTTTCATGTGTAAGACAAAAGATAGTATCATTCACCTCAAGATTGCAGACATTTCCACAACCAACTCCATATCCCTTTCCACAATTGAGTTGGTGAGTTTTTTATCCTTAGTGTAGGCTTCCCTATATACATGATTTTTGAAATAGTCTTCCAAGTTCAAGAGTAGGGAGAGCACAAAGCTAAGAAGGGAGTTTAGTTTCCAACCATGTAATTTCTTAGTTCTAATTGCATTGACAACAATTTCATAGTCCCCTTCAAGCTCTATACTACCTAGATTATACTTGATGAATAGTTGCAAGACCAGAAGGAGGGCCTCAAACTTCACCTCATTATTAGTTGTGTTTGAATCTTTTGGAAGCCACACACACTACCTCCCCTTTCCAATTTTAAACTATAAATCAAGCCCCTAACTTCCTTGGGTTTCCCTTAGAGGTCTTCTTGAAATTTATGTATACCACCCCTCCAGAGGTGACTACTATTTAACCTCCAAATATTTTTTCCCAAGAATCGTCTCCCCCAACCCCATTAACGAGGAAAAATATTTAATTTAATTTACACACTAAAAACTATTTTATTTACTTATAAAATGAGAGAATTTTAATGGTGATTTTATTTTACTTTAGAATTATTTAAGAATTATTTTGTTTTTACTACACTTTTGAAAGTAAAAATAAAATGAACATTAGATAAATTAAAATAAATAGTTTGGAAGCAAAATTTAAATGTAAATGTAAATGATTTAATAATAAAATATTTTTTTAATAAACTTAAAATTTTTGTGCTTATGTACTAAATAAATAAATTGTAAAGTAAAATAATTAATAACTTGTAAGTAAATAAAATAGTTCTTATATTAATTTCTTCGTGGACTCAAAGACATGCTAGTAACATTCTAATTAAATATATCTATCTAAAAAATGCCAATATCAATGTTAAATTATTTTATTTATTTAAGTGTTATTTTATTTTACTTTACAAATATTTAATAATATTTTATTTTATTTACATTGTGAAAACCATTTTTATTTAGTTAAAAGAGTTATTTTGTTTAGTTAAGAATTGTTTTATTTTACTTGAGAATTATTTAAGAACTATTTATTTATTTATTTATTTAATAGTTGATTTATTTTATTGTATTGAGTTATATTATTTTACTTTAGAATTATTTAAGATATTTTTGTTAATTAATTTGCTTAAGGGATTAGAAGTCCAAAAAAAGGGATTATCCTCAAATTTCAAGAGTTGAAGCCCTTAAGTCCATAGCTAGTAACTACCACATGGGATCGATAAGATATCAATGATATAAACATGTATTATATTACCTAACAAAGAGTTCAGGAAACAAATCTAGCATAATGTTGCCAATACACCTAACTAATCCATATTAAATCATACCCACCACAATTGAAGTCCAAGAAACAAGTCCTAGCCCAAACATACCCAAAATATAGCAAGGGTTCAAGGAAAATTACACACGCTCCAACCCACGTAGATTCCCCAAATCATGACAAGGTTTAAAACAAACAAAAAAATCATAGTGGACAACCTTTCTTAGGGGAGTAACCTCCACCAACCTATCAAAATCCTCATCATCACAATAATTAGAAAATGTAGGAATAGTCACCTCAAGTAAGAGAACCTTCACACCCTTTAATATCTCCTCTACCCCCCATTATAGACAAATCTAATGATGTTTTATCACATGAAGATGCTCTAGAACACAGTTAAAGTATACCTCTACTTGATTGACCACATTCTCAATGTCACAATGGAGAAGGTAGGATCGAGCCACATTAGATAACAATTAAGGCATGACTACAAAAATAGTTTTCCTTCCTTTGTTAGTCCCAAGTCAAGTAACAAATTTGCCATGGCCTCTCAAATGCCAACACAAGGAGTGCCATCAATATTCTTAGCCAACTCCCAAATACACACAACCTTGTGTCAAAGCTAAAGATTTTAAGTCTTTTCTTAATAAAAATCATGAAATCCACAACCATCTCTACACCAAAGGCTAGTTGCTTCCTCTTACGCCCCTTCTCACAAATGACACCCTTCCCCTTTGCCGCATTTGTCTTGCTCATTTTATTACACTTGTATTTCATTACCAATGCTCATCAAGAAAAGAAGTCGTTGCAAACCAACAAAACCCCAAACAATCATGAACAAATCCCTCAACTGCCAACCCTACATAATCATGAATGCCACCGTCATGAACCGATTTCCCCTTCTTGTCAATTTACACCCAAACTAAATGTTATGATTGAAAACTACCACCGCCAATCTCTTGTCAAATATTTTTTATTAAAAATACTAAATATCTATAGATTAATCCTATCTTTTTAAATATGATTCTCATATCATTATATAATACCTCTCAACACAAATATCTATAATTATCTTTTCCAATCACTTGATAGATATTTTTTATATGTAGTTTATAATAAAACTCTACCCCTAAACTTCAAATTTAATAAGATACCTGAATTTCTCCATTTTTCTTGATCATTCACCATAGACCACTTCCCATTAGGACTCCTCACCACGGTCCACCAACCCTATCACATAGATCTTTGCGAACCTAACGAATACTACTCCCTCAACGTTGAATGAGTTTATTTTAGGGTGGGTCACACGCAACAATTGTCATAGTATCCCACGCCACCCTAATTGTTTTTTCCTAATTGCACGGCGTGCAGAAAAACCCTAGGCAATTATAAGTCCTTACACACGCTTTGGACCCGGCTGCTAGAATATCGATCATAAAAACAATAATTTTGTTTTTTACAGCAGCGCGTGAAAAAATAAGAGCCTTCCAGCATTGAGAGACAGACAGGTGGGGCAAAGCCAAATCCAAATTACTCGTTAACTGATAACAAAGCGGAGGGAGGGAGGGTAAGGAATTTGGAGCACATGAGAGAGAGATGCGATATTTTATAAAAATAGGAGAAGTGCGGATGGAATGAAGGGATAGGGAGGTTGCATGATTGACGTGAACGTAACGTCTTGGACTAAAAAGAGAGGGGAATGGAAGTAAAGGTAAAGTAGTGGTTAAGCCATGTGGCGCCCGGCCGCGCATTTTTGTGGTGGAACCAAAACGAGTATTGAAATTTATTTTTAAGAACAGGTTGGAAGAGTTTACCAGATATTTATTATTCGCAACTCAACTCAAAATAGGTAAGTTGGCAAAAGCGCGTCCATATGGAAGAGATTAGGGCGGGGCAAGTGGAACGCATGTTACGTTGTTGCGAGGAAAGTGTGGGCAGGGCAGCCCGACGTGCTATATAAAGCGCCCTCGCCTCCCCACTTCCTCTCGCCCATTGCATGCATTGCCCTCTGCTTTTCTAAGAGAGAAAGCAAGAGCGACTGCCTCTGCCTCTGCCTCTGCCAGTGCTAGCCCACACGCCCTTCATTGCGCCCTTGTTTTGTTACCCGTTATAAGTAGACCAAGTGTTCTGTATTGGTTGCTATTGTGCTCTTGCTTAAGCCCCCCCTGGTAGCCTCTGTATTCGTTTCTTCTTCCCTCTATAAGCCTCTCTGTATTGCCCTCAAGTCTCTGTTCTATTTGGTTTTGTGTTGATTGCTCTTGGGCATTTGGTATTGGTTCGTTGGCCTATAAGCCTCTGTAAGGTCAGGGAAGAAAGCCATATATTGTTGGGAGTGTGTTGGGTGTATTGATTTCGTGGGTTGTTCTGTTTTATTGGTTTTAGGTCGTGTGGGGTGTTTTTTCTCCCTTGCATGCGGGGCTGCTGTTGTTAGGGTTGTGGTGACAGATCTGGGAATATAAAAAGGAGTAGAGGGAGTGTTTGGTATAGTAGAGGGGGAGCCGAGGCTGCGGCCTCGGCGGCTTTAAAAGCCCCCCAACCGTGAGTCGTGAGGTGTAGAGACCAAGCAGGAAGAGATGCCGCCCCTGGCCTGCGTGAATACTGTGGAAGCTCCCCATACCCATATCCTTACCCATCCTCATTCCAATTCCAGCCACTATGCCTTTGTCCGCATGCCCGGGGAAGGCTCTCTTCCTGCTGGTGACCCCACTCTGTACAATCCCAATCCCAATCCGGGCCTCTGGTCTGCGGCCCACTCATCGGCACTTTATGGAGTAGACGGCTGGGGAGCGCCCTACTTTAAGGTGAACGAGAGTGGGAATGTCGCCGTCCGACCGCATGGGCCCCGCACGCTTCTCTGGGAGGAGATCGATGTAATGAAGGTTGTGAAGAAGGCCGTTGGGCCCAAGTCGGACGGAGGGCTGGGGCTGAACACTCCGCTCATCATAAGGTTCCCGGACGTGCTTCGACACAGGCTGGAGTCTCTGCAATGCGCCTTCAACACCGCCATAGCCATGCAGAGGTACGAGTCCCATTACCAAGGAGTGTACCCCGTCAAGTGCAACCAGGACCGCTATGTGGTGGAAAACATTGTGGAGTTCGGGAAGGAATACGCTTTTGGTCTAGAGGCCGGGTCCAAGCCCGAGCTGCTACTCACCATGGCCTGTCTATGTAAAGGAAACCCTAAGGCATTGCTCATCTGCAATGGCTACAAGGATGAGGAATACGTATCCCTTGCTTTGGTGTCCCGGACCCTGAATTTCAACACCGTTATTGTTCTGGAACAAGTGGAGGAGCTCGACGTGGTGCTAACCGCCAGCCGGAAATTGTCGGTGAAACCCGTGATAGGAGTCCGTGCCAAGCTCCGGACCAAGCACGCCGGCCACTTTGGCTCCACGTCTGGTGAGAAGGGCAAGTTCGGGCTAACCACCGTGGAGATTTTGAAAGTCGTGAGAAAACTAAAGGACGCGGATATGCTAGACTGTCTTCAGCTGCTTCACTTCCACATCGGGTCACAGATCCCGACCGTTGCCCTGCTCAACGACGGTGTCAGCGAAGCCGCGTACATCTACTGCGAATTGGTCAAGCTGGGGGCCAACATGAGAATCATTGACATTGGAGGCGGGCTCGGCATCGACTACGACGGAACCGAATCGGCATCTTCCGATATGTCGGTGGCTTATACCTTGGAAGAGTACGCCAGCGCGGTCGTAACTGCCGTGAGGACCGCCTGCGACCAGAAAGGTATATCTCATCCCGTGCTGTGCAGCGAGAGCGGCAGGGCGCTCGTTTCTCATCACTCTCTTCTAATCTTCGACGTGGTGTCTATGGACCACAAGACCGCGGCCGGGCTCGATTTTGACCCGGACGGATTCCCGGACGAGCTGGCGGGTGAATACAAATCACTGGAGGCGTTAGCCCGAATTGGGGATTATCCACGGAGCCTCGTGTGCGCTGATAGTATGAAAATCAAGGCTGTGGATTTGTTCAAGGAAGGCCGTCTCGGTCTCCAACAGCTGGCCATGGTGGACGGAGTTTGCGACACCTTGTACGCACCGACTTCGGCTTCGCCGGCGGTTTGCCATGTCAACCTTTCAATCTTCACATCCGTTCCGGATTACTGGGCGATTGGTCAGCTCTTCCCCGTAATGCCCATTCACAAGCTGACGGAGAAGCCCACCGTGCAAGCGATCCTGTCGGATCTAACCTGCGACAGTGACGGCAAAATAGACACATTCATAGGAGGCGACGGGTCGTCTGGCCTGGGAGGCCTGGCCGTTCATTCGTTGGCGTCGAGCGAGGAGCCATATTATTTGGGAATGTTTCTGGGTGGGGCATATCAAGAGGCCCTGGGTGGCCACCACAATCTGTTCGGAACTCCGAATGTGGTCCACGTAGTGCAGAGCAGCGGGCCCCACTGCTTCGCCATTACTAGAGCTCTGCCAGGTCAGTCTATGGCGGACGTTCTGGCGATGATGATGCATGAGCCTAACATGATGTTCGACTCCCTCAAGTGCCGTATTGAAGACTCTCTCTCATCTCTCTCTCTTCCTGATGACAAGTGCACCTCCACCCTCACCTCCATCGCCTCCGCCTTCCATGGTCTCCCTTATCTGTCCACCTCTTTTTCTGCACCCGAAGCTGACGACTTCTATGACCACTGGTCTCACTGAAAATAGTCCAAATCTAGGAAGTTTTTTTTGAACTTATGTTATTACATTTTTTATTCACTTGACTTAAGCTGATCTCAGATGTAAGATTATGCTTTATGTCAATGTCATGTTTCAGTTTAATGGAGCCTTGTAAAGGAATACAAGTGTGATTAGCTTTTGTCATCTTTTGTCTCCCTGACATGCTGCAGCTCTTTACTTTTTACTGTTGTGGCCACCACTCTGCGTAGCTTGGTCAAATCATTTGACGAATAATTTCATGGATAACAACAAGAAATCAGTCAAATGTATTAAAATTCGTTAGCGTTGGAATGTGCATATGTTACAGTACTCCATGAATATTATTTTTTATATCCTTGATTGATTAATGTTTGTTTGTCTTTAGCATCCTTCTAGATTTTCCCTTAATTTATCCTTTTGTATCATTGGCTTGGGACAAAGGTTCTTTACTGTTTAATCCACTACAGAATGGGTTCAATTGTGTATTTTAGTTACATTAAGTGACATTTTCCTAAGGCTTATATAACACATGAATATTGGAACTTCCCAAGAGGTCAGATTCGAGTGAGATCATACAGTGCAGTTTATGACTCCATAAGTTTAAAAGATATAAAATATATTTCATTTTCGTTTTTGGAGAAGTGTGTCTTGAACTTTTCTAGAGACTTAGGGTTTGCAAGTGGTCTTTGAGAAATGTTAAGAAGTTTTTCAATTTATTAGTTTCTACACATAGAGGATGGTCTTCACAATGGTGAGAGAGATCATACACTTTTTATCACTACAGAATGGTTGAAAAGTACAAAATGTACTCCATTTCCTTTTTGGAAAAGTGTGTGCCCTTGCATGTTTTTAAAGGTTTACGTTATGGTCATATGAAGGGAGTTAACTGAAATTTGTCTAGTGGTCTTTGGGAAATGTTAGAAGAAATTATTGAAGTATTATGTACATAGATGGTCTTCATAATTAGTAGACAAGATTTATGAAGAAAGTTGTCATACACTATTGTTTATTATACACAATGGTTAAAATTATAAATTGTACCCATTTTCTTTTTAGAAAAGTGTCTTTGACTGATTTTAAAAAGTTATGGTCATATGAAGGGAGTTAACTATAAAATGTAAGAAGTTTTTTCAGCGCTTTGAAGTTATTGAACTATTTTGTACCCAGATGGTCTTAATAATTAGTAGACATGATTTGTGAGCATAAAGGTCATACGCTGCAGTTTATCACTACACAAATGGTTAAAAGACAAAATTAGTAGATAAGATTTGTTGCAGGATTGGTCTTTGAGAAACATTAAAAGTTTTTCAGGTCTTTATTTCTCTTTGTTGATAAATTTTAGTAGAAACTTCAAAATAATTTATCTATTATGTGCATATAGGGGCTTAACAATTAGTAGAGAAGATTTATGACCTAAACATGAAATGAAATGTCATTTGGTAGAAAACTTTTAAATTTTGAAATTTGAATAAGATCTATGTAAATGTTTTGGTTAATAGTATTCTATAAACTAATGAATGGTATTATTGATTGATAAACTAATAAATGGTATTATTGATTGATTGTGTTCAAAAAAAAGTAAATTATTAATGTCTTATTTTTTATAGTGTTGTAGTTGTTTTTCTTGGTTGTCCTTAAGTATTTTGCTGCATATCTTTGAATACCTAATCAAAAACAAAATGTAAATTAAAGTGAAGTAGTATTATTAGATAGACAAATATTGATTGTGTGTTGGAACTCCACCTACACAATAAATTAAAAAAGACTGTTTACCTAAAAAATTATCATGACATGTTCAAACTTAAAAGACAGTTCACCTAAAAGTTATAATGACATGTTCAAACCTCATATAACAAAATTTAATCCACAAAACTTTCAACCACTATCTTAAACATTCAACTAAAATCTAAAATTTAATTAAAGATATATACAAAGTGCCACATAAATTCTGAAAAAACTTTTATTACCAATTCAATTGATATGAAAATCAAAAAAAAAATTCAAACTGTCACATAAAAAATAGAAAACTTTCAACTGCTATGCTAACACTCAATTAAAATCTAAAGGATATACAGAAAATACCACAGAAAACTTGAAAAAACTTTCAGCCACCTTACCAAACATTCAACTAAATTTTGGAATTTTAATAAGATCTATACAAACTGCCATGAAACTTTATGCCACCTTACTAACAGAAACACTTTAATTAAAGATATATACAAAGTGCCACATAAATTCTAAAAAAACTTTTATTACCAATTCAATTGATATGGAAAAAACAAAAAAAAATTAAACTGTCACATAAAAAATAGAAAACTTTCAACTACAATGCTAAACACTCAATTAAAATCTAAAGGATATACAGAAAATACCACAGAAAACCTGAAAAAACTTTCAGCCACCTTACTAACAGAAGCAGCAACCAAAATCTATAATTTGTAGAGACCTCCATGAGATCAATGTATTAACCTAATCTATAAATATTTTATTACAAATCCAGAACCTCTTACCTTTGAGACATCTCCTTGCAAAAAAATCTGAAGAGAATTCTTAATGGCTTTTTAGTGACTGATTATTATAAATGTTTAGAATTTAAGTTTAAGGGGTTTCTTATTTAAGAGGAAAAAAAATTTGATTGTTTTTTAATCAGGATTTTTAGGGCAAGTTTAGAAGCTCTTATTTTTAGGATAGTTTTTATGATTTTTTATTTTTAAAAATTTTGAATCTTTCAATTTTAAAATATATTTTAAAGAAAATTTTAATTGATTGTTATCTTTATTTCTTACAGCTTGTTTTTTGGACTTTTATTTTTAATTTTTTGATTGAACAGGATAAGATTGGAAAAAAAATAGGAAGTTTATCTTCAAGCTTCTTAACAGTCATTCAACAAATTTGAAAGTTAGAATGACGGAATTTGTTGTCCTTTAGACTATCTTTAACCTCATGAACATTAAAATTCTTTCATTCTTCTATTCTATTCTTTTATTATTTATTTATCTTAATATTTGACGCGTTGAATGAAAGCTCTCATATTCTACAAATATTTTCAACTACAGATAATAATAATAATACAGATTGATTATAAATCTGCAATTAAATAGAAGAAATGGATCAACAGATTGCAAAGAAATAGAATGAAATTATGAGTTCAGGAGTGCAGTCTACAGTACAGCTAAGTTAGAGTTTATGAAAGAAGTGATCTACCCAATTTAAATGAACTGAAGAATATTCAAAAGAAGTGTACAAGATGTCTAAGAAAAATTATAAACAATGAAATAAGAAAATATAAAAGATATTATTCTTGGACTCCTGTGACAAAGATAAAAGCATCACAGTTTTAAAATAGTTATACAATTAGCACTCGAATTTTTTATGGGTATTTGACTTCTGTTTTTAGGGGATTCGACTGGTTTGGTCGTGCTAAATATAATTTTTAAATAATAATTATATAAGTATATGATTAGGAATAATAAATTTTAGTTCACAATCTGAACTTTTTCTCTTTCTAATATTTAAATACATAATCTTCAAAAAAAAATATAGTAATAGAATAAAATTTAATTTATATATTAATGTTTATGAAACATTATAGTTGATTTATAAAATTGAAAAAGAAATGTTGTAGAGAGAATAAAGAGTGTGTAGGTACATCTTAAGAAAAATATAAAATAAAAGTGAATAATGTTATAAAAGAAAGTAGAATATAAAGATTATTCTTCACATTTAAGATAAAAAAAAGTGTATGATGGTGTGAAGTTATGGACTTACTAAGTTTGTGATGCCTTGTATATCTACACTATGAAATTGGAAGTTGATTGAGGGACCTTTTCCTACTGACGTGAGAGCTAAAAATAGGAAGTAATTAATCTAGTATGAACCCCTCTAGTTGATTGACATGTCTCTAGAAGGTCGTCAACAGAGATCAAACATCTTTCTAAGAAGAGAGCAAGACATTTTTTAGTTCTTATAAGCCATGAGAAGTTGGGAAGAACCAAGTGAATATTTGAAGAGAAAAAAAACCATCCTTTGATCTTATAATAGGGAGAGCATCTAAATATCAAATGTTCATCAATCTCTAGCTCTAAGGAGTATGTCTAGCAAATATGATGCTCTTGAGGAATATGGTGGTATAACTTAATGCAAAGTCGGTGGGAGCAAACTCTAAGTTGTGCAAGATGAACTCTTAGGCTACAAGGTAGCTAGGGGGAGATAAGTCTATTACTAAATTGGAAATATAGATTTGATAAGTGATGAAATCTTTGAAGAGAATGACACTCTAGGTACAATTTGTGTGGAGTGGAGGTAAGCTTTGTAAAGATCGATATGAATACTCTTTGTTCATCTCCCCATGGAGAGTTTAGGAGCATTCACTAAAAGGATTTATAGCAAAGGTCTAGCAATATCAAGGTTAATAAGGTGCAATAAGGAGAAATCATTTCCATACCAACAAGACTCAAGCCCGTGATCAATTAGTCCCATGGAGTGTCTAAGAGAAAGAAAAAGATACCTAGCATGGTCAATCTAGGAGGTAGCCATTAGTCTCTCCCTCTCCCTCTCCCTCTCCCTCTCCCTCTCCCTCTCCCTCTATTTTTGTGTATCTCTCACTATATCTTCTCTACTCTCTCTCTCTCCTCTACTCTCCCTCTCTTTCTCTATATATATATACTCCCTCATTATTTATCTCTCTCCATCCCCTTTTCTCTCCTTGTCCCTCTCTCTCCGTTCATTCTTTCATATCTTTCTATATATCTCTCTCCCCCTCCCCCTCTCCTTCTCCTATCTATTTATCTCTCTCTCTCTCTCTCTCTCTCTCTCTCTCTCTCTCTCTCTCTCTCTCTCTCTCCCTCTTCTCTTATCTCTCTATCCCCCCCTTCCCCTCTTTTCGACTCTATCTCTCTTTCTCTCCCTCCCCCTCTTGCTCTCTTTACCCCTCTTTGTCTCTTTATATCTCTAATTCACCCTCCCCCTCTCCTTCTACCTCTTTCTATCTCTCTCATCATTTCTATATTTTCCTCTTATGTTCACTCTTTATCTCTCTATCTCTCTCAATGTCCCTATATAGCTCTATCTCTCCCTCTTTTATCTTTATCTATCCTCTCTCTCTTTTTCTCTTTCTTCCTCTCTCTATCTCTTTTTATCTCTCACCATTTATTTATGTTTCTCTTGGAAATTTTTCCTTGAATACTACTTCAACATAACTCCTTTAAATTTATATTATCTAGGTTATTTTAAGAGCCAAGAGTACCTTAGATAGTTCATTTTCATGATGATGCTAATTTAAATGTTTATTATCTATATCAAGAGGTGCTTGATACCCGAAAAGATTAAAGAGATACATAGTCTCTTCTTCAACTAAAGGCCTACTATATACTTGTCCATGCCCAAAAGGCTCAACTTTAGAGATAATCCTTCACAACTAATGAATTCATGAATCTAAGTGTTCAGTTTGATGGTAGTTCTACAAGGGAAACATGGATGGAAGAATACAATGAGGTTGTTAGTGAACACAATTATGAAAAAGATATTTCACAACATGTTGCAATGAGCATATGGCAATTTATAAGCTAGGTGATTTAGATCTAATTAATCAAGTATGAAAATAGAGCCTAGTATATAAAGGGTAGGGAAATACATTATTCTCCCAATATATGATCAAAATACATGATAAGAATTTAGAATAAAGTGATATAGTAATGTAGGAACAAAAATAATAGAATCAATATATGTGGAATAGAGTTATAAAATGTGACTACAATTTATAAGCCACAAAATACACTTGTGTTTTGTGCCTTATAAAGCACGATTGTGTTTTATAAGGCACAAAACATGTGCATTATTTATAAAATTGGCCATTTGGCCACTTTTTTGTACACCATTTCCATGCACTTTCCCAGTGAGAAGAACTCGAGACCAAGGGAGGCATGGCCTTCAAAACCACACCATCACAAAATACCACATAAAAGGCATTTAGGATTAGCAAGAAGGAATTTGAAAGTATACTAGGGTTTCAAGAGGAAATAGGAGTGATTCCTTGTTTATTTGGAATTTGAAAGGAAACATGAGTGATTATAAGTTGTTAATAAGGACACAATCAACAAAAAATGATTTTTAAGCAAAAGGGAAGTGTATAAGACCACTAATGTCATTAAGGATGACCAAGTCACGAGAATATCCTAAGTTTTGATTAAGATAAAAACAGGAAGTACCCGTACCCATTACAAGACAACTATCAAGGAAAATGGAACAAATCTCACCAGAGGCGAGACAAAAAGGAAACAAACAAAGACTAGTAAAAATTTTGACTAGAGCTAGGAACTGGAAAGAAACAAGAGGCTAGGGATGCAACCCTATACAATCAAACTTAAACACTAAGTCACGAGAAAGAGAACTGGAAGAGGTAAAGGAGGGACCTTTATGCCTTCTACGAACAATGGTCCAAGTGATGCTATTGTCAAGACACCCACTGCAAGGGAGAGCAAGGGACTACCCCATGGGGAGACCAAGAGCATCTGAGGGGGGGACAAGAGGACAACCAGGAGAGCAACAACCTCTAGCCCCAATAGAAACCTAGGGAAAGGTAGAAGCAACTGAAGGATCCAAAGAAACACACGCAGGAGCATCACCAAGGACAATAGGGAAAACCAAATCCACACCATGAGTAGAAGGCTCTCCAGAAGCCTGGAGGGAAGCCACCATAGGAGAGTCAGAAGTCGGAACAGTCAAGAGATCATCATTCGCATCCTTCCACCAAGTTGTTGCACCCTTCCAACGCTGAAGAGAGAAAGTTGAAGCCAAGTGACCAATAGCAAAACAATAGCAACACCTAAAGGTGAGACCCTCATAATCGATCTGTTGTGACCAAGGTCGATCCTTGACCAACAAAACCACCTCTTCATGGAGAGGCAAAGATAAGTCGATATCCACCAAAAATCCAGCACATGTAGAATGGCCCATAAAGGAAGTGGCATCATCAATTTTTAAAAAGAGACCAATTGAGTTTCCAATGGCTTCAAAGTAAGTCTCCTCCCAAAATTGAAGGGGGAGATTCGAGAGTCTAACCCATATCGAACACATGTCTCCTCCCAAAATTGAAGGGGGGAGATTCGAGAGTCTAACCCATATCAAACGCATATTGAGTGGTTTGATAAGGGGATTGAAGGAAGAGGACTAGGGTTTGAGTGTAAGCGAGTGAACTCCTCGTGCCCAAAGATGACCCAAAACTGCACCACAATCCTCAATAGAAGTGAATGTACCAACAAAAAGACCTTTAGCACAAGGAAAGAGTTCGATCTTACCCAAAACTAACGTCTGCCAATGCTCCAAAACCCACTTATTCAAGTTGAGTAGAGAGGGCCAAAGATTGGCAAAGTGGCAAACCAAGCCAAACCTCCAATAAAAGTCTTCATTCTCAACCACTTCCACCCCGCAAACCACCATCAGAGAAGGTTTGGTCGAGGGGCTAGGGCACAGTAGAGAGGGGTGAGAAGAATTAGATCTGGCCACTAGGGAGAAAGAGCGACCCCTAGAGGTAGCAAAAGGAACTGTTGGAGGTGCAATGAGAATATCCTAAGTTAACCAAGTTTTAATAATAAGAAATTATTACTCTATATAATGTAGTATATAGAAAAACATCGTCCTATGGATCTATTTCTTGAGTTAATAATGAATCAAAGTAGAGGTCAAAACCTATACATTACTACAACCAACTTAGCATTAAAGTCATCTACGAGAAGGGTATCTCCAATAGCCAAGAATTTTGATATTTTTAGGTTCCAAATATATTAAAAGGGAGCCACCAATATCTTAAATGGCATCCAACAAAGAAAAGTTTCCTAGAGGGAGGTTTCCTTTCCAAAGATACCCAAAAGAACCTAGCATGTACATTTGAGCCCTCATGTTAGATGAAGGGGGTGAAAAAGTTTGTATAAAGGAATGTGATAGTATTGGAGCGTCTCAAGCCAAGTTAGAGCTTTTCCTTGTGAACTAAAAACCAAGAATAGTTTGATAACATAGGAAATGGTTTTTCACCAATCTCACATAAAAGAATATAAGTCTAATTTGCAAATCAAATCATCTTAAAAACCTAGCCAAAAGAAGAGTGAACCACCTTATAAGTACAAGCTTGGAACTCATAATTTGGCATTAGAAGAATGAGGGATCCCATATTTTGGGCCAGCCTAGAGGTGGGGAATCACAAATCCAATCTCTTCCACTACACATAGTAGCCCATTTCCCTTGTTTTTGTGCTTGTATCAATTTGACATTGTCCTCATTCAAATCATTGTATTAGGTTTTAGTTAGGTCTTCATGGACACTAACTTTGCACCTTAATTTTACATTTCTTAATTTTTATGTGGTGATTTGAATGACTCAAATTTCTATACTAGTTTATTTGGCAAGTTCATTTTTGACACCTAAGGTTTGAATTCTACATTATTAAATATGGTTTTCAAATTCATTGTTTAAATTGTAGATATAATGTCCATGTCATCAAATATGGTGCCACATCAACATATTTTTGTTGAGATATCATAAAACACAAAGAAAAATGTTAATCAAATAATTGTATAATAAATGTATTTTTTTTGTGGATCTATATAACATCACATAATTTATTGGTTTCTTATGTAGCTTATTCTAGAAAAAGTATCTCATTTATTTATTAATAATGGGAATACTTTGAAGTCACAATTAATAATACTACAATGAAGAAAGAAGTTATCTTTTAATATACCATCACACTCATAACTATTAAATACCGTTCAAACTACTAAATCCTCTCCCCTTGATAATTTCAATCTATCTACACAATCTCCTAACATAAAAAATACAATTCATATGAGAATCTTAAAATTTTAAAAATAATATAAAACCCATCTAACAACTCCAATAAAACCATAAATTACAACAAATGTCAGACCAGTTTGTAACCTTCTGTTTGTCCCAATAACAAAATTCAAACATATTTGAAACTTATAAAAAACTGCTACCATAAGAAATTCCTTTTATTATCTATTTCAAAATTTAGATCCATAAAATAATGTGATGAGCTAAGCCATGATATCATCTTGTTCACATGAAAAATTAGGTGTATAAGGAAACCACCCTGAAATAGCAAAATTCAGCAGATTTGGAACACTAGTTTTAAAAAACTCCTGTGAATCCCTTTTATTCAAGCATCTCAATTTCTGACCCATAAAACAATTTGCTGAGCTAAGCCATGATATCATGAAAACCTTGGTCACGTGAAATATTATGTGTCCAGGAAGACCAACCTGAAAATTTTATCTGTCCAAGGGGACCACCTGTAAAAGGGTTGAAAATCACCTAAAAAGAGCCAATAATAACCAGGTATGAAATCACGGCTGTGTAAACTTGACTGGCCATATTCTAATACAATATGTTAGGCTTTTCCTCTTAGAGTCATGTAAAAGGTCATGAAAAATTAATTGTTTTTAGGTATTCTCGCAAAAAGAAATGTATATATAAAATTCAACTGGGCAGTGGTATATGCAAAATATATTTTAAAACTAAATCTGTAGAGAGCCGAAGACGTGCTTAAGTAAACGAAAGATACAAAATCTAGTATCAAACATTGACTGTGACTCTCATCTACATTGTAAATTGAATATCAAAAATGTGAATAAAAAAAACTCAGTAGAATCTAATAATGATGAGAAATATCTACAGTATGAAATGACAAACAAAACTATGGACTACATAACATGGTTTTGATAATATTAAAAGAGATAAGATTGAATGTTGAAAATGTGTAACAGTTTGGTATTTTCATGCACCAATAGCTATGAAAATAATATTAATCTAATATAATGGGTTACCTAAGAAAATAATATTAATCTAATTTAGTCTTGAGATATATATATATAATGGGTTGGTATGGTTAGAAAATACAGTTCTTTTTAAATAAACGATTTTTATTTTTATTTAAATTAGTGAGTTATATTTTAGTTTGATTAGAGTCATCTGTATTATAGAATATCAAAGAAAAAAGTTTCAGAAAGTTTTTAGAATAAATTCACACAATTGATTAAGAAAAAAATATTATTCTTGTTATAGAGAGGAAAATTGTATAAATAGCAATACTTAAAAGAGAGATGGACAAAGTATATAAAAATATACTAGTGAATTTAGTTAAAGGTTTGTTCAAATGAGTAGAGACATGTTTGATGAAAAGGTCCTAACAAAATACATAGGAGGTCATCATAGTCATCTTTGTAGTCATGTGTTGTTTTCCAAACTACTGGACACGGATGGGACATGTGCTCATGCTCATTACCTTGAGGTAGATTGTCCTTTTTCCTCTCCAAAGATGGATGGAGAAAAATCCAAGATTAAGAAATAATTATGTTATGATCATTGTGATAAGCATAGTCATGAAGAGTCTTCTTGTTGGAAGCTGCATTCTAGAGAGAATCCCTATAAGAATTTAGTAAGAAGAATGAGAAAATCTCTATGCCTTGCATGCATGATAATGGAGTAATGGTTAATAAAGGTAATATTTAATGAATTTCATGCACTACTAAAATGGTTGGTTTGTTGGCAAAAGAAGCAATTGTTTAATATCAAGATTAATCTTGATGGTAATAAAGTTGATAAGTCAGTTGATACAAGCTAACTTAATTACTCAATGTCAAGTGAGGTATGGTCAAGTGGTTGGGCCACTTGGTTATCATTAAAAAGACCAAGGTTCAAATCTCCCCAAGGACACCTTAGCATTGATGTAGGTGGTTTGCAACTAGGTAGCGTTAGAAAGATGCAGTAGGAAGGCAATCAAATGGTGTTGGATGTGACCTAGCCTTATGAAAATTAAATTCCCCAAGTTTAATGGTTTAGGTTGGACTAAAGAAGGTGTATGTTTGACAATTAGTGAGCAATGTAAATTGAATCTTTCAATTGGTTTTAGATTTGTTGATGATGAATGTTGCTCTTGTAGATATTTATGGTGTTCTTTAATTTGTCCATATTTGTATGATAAAAAGTATTTTTTATAGAAGAAACAAATATGATGTTATCAAGAGTGGGAAAAGTTTCATGTATGATTTTTGTGAAAAAGAGTGGCCTAAAGAGTTCCTAAATCTTCATGGGAAGATGAACGACAATACATGAGTCATGCCTTTGGAGAAAACTAATGCCATGTTCAAGCAATATAACCTCTCATCATTTGAACAATTGGAAACAAAGGTGTTCCAAATTTTGGTTCATGTTTATATTTTGTGGTGCAAAGTAAGGTGGCATACATGTCATCAATTGAGAGGTTCTTCCACCCACATTCATTGAGTCTCTATAGCTTTTGCAAACCAAAAGCCTTTATATTGGGGAGCTATGATTCATAATTCAATTTTTATACTTCTTGACATCTTTTGAAACAAACAGTTGGCTTTTGAATGTTGGAGCATATCAAATGGCATGGGACATCAAAATGCACTTTTTGGTAAAAGAGAAGATAAAAAATTAAGCATTTTGCTCACTTTGGAAAAATCACCAATCGTAGTATGTGACAAAAAAGAAAACAAAATTATTAAGGCAAAAATGAAATCATCAATATGTGTAAAAAACAAATTTATTAAGTTTTTTTGTGTCATCCACTAGCATTTCAATTTTTTAATTTTTCCTCATTTTGAGATAATTGCTCAATCTTTTCAATTCCTTAAAGCTTGAAAATCTATAAATAATCCTACAAGACAAGTGTAATTCATTTTAATGTTCTGAAAAACATTTTAAAGAGACATAGAAGAATATTTTCTAAAATTGTTATAAGAGCAAAAGCAAGGGAGTGGTACAAGAGAATTTTTTTAGTGGTCTTTTGAATTTTGACCAAAGGTGCTCTAGCTCTCATTGTAAGCCTATATGACTTAGACCTTATGTTGTATGTCTTTTTGAGAATATAAGTAAGAACTTGTTTACATTTCAACTATAATCTTTACCCTAAATGAATTTCTTTGAGATATGTCTTTTATTTTCTCGTATGTTATCCTCTCTTATTTACAATTCCTTATTCATTTATACTCTCTTTAAATAAAATGAATTTCATATGTGTGACTTATACTCTCTTTAAATAAAATGACTTTCATATATGTGACTTAGATATAACATAATTACTCTACTTTACCAATCAAACACACAATTAAACTAAATAAATATATTAACATTAAAAATTTATAAAGCTTATCTATAATGCTAGAACCTCTCTAGCAGAGGGGTAGGGGGAATCTATAGACATATATGGTTAGAGCCTCTCTTCAAAGCCTCAAACATTATTGAGGTTTGTACCTCAACTTGTGGGTTCCTTTAGAATAATTTCAAACAATAATAGTATTGATTATTCAAGGAAATTGAACTCTAAAGGCTCTAGCCACATGAATCAGAAATAAGCTTCAATGATGCCATCTTGAATGCCTACGTAGCTTGCCCATGTCAAATTGTAATTGTGTACACAATAAGGAGTCAAAACGTTGCCATTTTAAAACACGTGATAGAGAAGACACGTTGGCATAAGTTTACCTCCAATGGCAAAATTTAAGAATTAGAAAACGTGGCAGTTTACAACGGACTAGTTCTTGGTCAATGTTCATGAAGACTATTTGATAATGGGGTTGGACGGAGGAAAAAACAAAGGTGAGAAAATCGTCTGCAAACGCCGCTTAAAAAACAAAATAAAATTCAATTTTATTGAGCCGCAAAAGTTGGCCTTAGTTGTGTAGCGTTTTCAAAGATCACGGGGGGCAAAGGAGTTCTGGTTTCTGCAAAAACCTTAGCCATTGGCTCTTAGAGCCCTTGTATTTGCAAATTGCAAAAGAAAAGAGTATGGATACGTCAATGATCTTGATAAATTCCACGAAAATAGGGATCAAGCAGAGAAATTAAATTATTATTCAAGAGGCTTGTGAGAATGGAGACGATTTACTAAAATCTCTCCCACCCCAGATGGGAGTAAAATAAGGCGGCTGGCCTGCCGCTGAATAGAGGAGTCTTCCCGAAAGGGCATTCAGTCTTTGCACACGCCTAAGTATTTGATTTTAAACAGATGACAGAAGAAAACAGTGGGACAAGTTAGAGAAAAAAAGATGAAGAGGCCCAATAATTTTTTTTTAGGATGGTGACAGATTCTTTCAGCATTTGTTATCAATCGCCGCGCAGAATATTGATTGGTTGTTATTGACCATGGTTATGCCAGTTGGCAGTAGTTTCTCAATTTCTGTGTTGTCCAAGACTTGTTCTGTTGGAATAATTTCAACTCATTCATTCTTAACTTTTTATGGAATTGATCGCTGATGTGGACCCCATTTGTTCTATTCTAAGTAATAGTCAGCACCACTATCTATAAATCTTATCAGTATTTTTTTCAATTGTGATGGTTTTTTAAGGATTTTATATCATCTTTCTTTGGCTGAAAGTCAAGGACTGGGGGTATCCATTCTGTGGAAGTTGTCTAAGGTATAATTTAGGGGTTTGAACCTTGGTGCATGGCATAATCAAGGAACATACCATCACCCTCACTAGTTGTACTCAACCAATTGAACAACACTTTATTAATTTTTATAAATTTTATTTAATAATGCAGCTATCAATCTCAAATGATTCAGTCTTACAGAATTATTCTCATTAACCTTCAAAGTTTGTCATCATGCCATGATAAGTGCATTTAAATCCATCATTTAGAGGATTTAGGGTTGTGACTATAGACTATGGAAAAGAAAAATGTAGGCAATTTGCTTGTATATTTGTTTTATTTGTGTAGTTTGGCATTTGCCTACAATAGAAAATATGAAGCTTGGATTGTATGAACTAGGAAAGCAATTACATAGCAATGGATGACAGAAATGGTGTGTACAAATCAACCTTCTAAGGCTTGAGTTATAAAATTTTAGTGCCCTCTCCTTACGATGGAAAGACAATGCAATCATAATGAATCGAAAAAGTAAATCTTAAAATGAAATCGAATTGTCGACTGAATTTTGATCTTTTGAACCAGCAACATCTTTGTGAAAGGTCTCACCAAGCAAATGGTGGATATCTTGGAGTGTTGTTTTAACCTTTTCTTTCATAAATCCTTAATCACTAAGCTTCTGGTAATCTTTAGGTAAAAAATAGGTTATGGGAAGCATAAAGAGAGGATATCATTTCTGAGAAACAGTGGAAAAGTGTTGTTGAAAAGCTTACCATATTTAGCAAACCATAACATCATCTCAACACAATCCCAGACACTTAAATGGCAAAACTTACCATATTTAGCAAACCACAACATCATCTCAACACAATCCCAGACACTTAAATGGTAAAACAAGGGATGATATTCAGTACTATTTTGACAAGCATAGGGTGCATACTCAACTAAATACCATGTAGGATTGTTAATCTAATAGATGAAATTAGTTGTCCTGCTATTTTTCATGCTGCAGTCTGATAAACAGAGGCAATAGCCAAATTCAATCATTATGAAGAAGGTGATGAAAGCTGACTGGCTATGATAGATGCTAACTAACAATGACTCAAAAACTCTGATAATCAATAAACAGGTGGAATAAGGCATCACTTGACCATAGTAAATTTGAGTTTTTTGCCTAGTCCGAGCCCAAAGAGACCACTTTCGGGGGTACTCAATCCCCAAAGCATTATCACCATGTTCAATCCCACAAGCTCAAAGGCCAAACATAGGCACACAGCTTGCAAACAATACTGCTCAAACATCCTGCAAGCATATCAGCCCATCAAAGGCATATGGCCTACAAGCTCAACTGCCCAACAGGGGTTTGAACCTTGGTGACCACCACAACAATGTTGTGATTTGACCACTACTCTGCACCCTTATCAGCATTACTAGACAAACTTCATTGAATATCAAATGAGTTATAAAAAAAACCAAGAAATGAAATCCACAACATAAGTAAAACAATTATTTTAAAATCCTCGAATGTTCTATTCGGTCTATTTAAAAAACTGTCATATGCTCACCTAAGAAAACTGTGATGGTAGGAAAAGAAATAAAAGATACCAGGGAATTGATTTCATCTGTGCTTTACAATTGATGGTAAAAGCACTACGGATCTCTCAGTATCTTAAGGCCCCCAAAATACAATGTCAACTAATGTAGTTTACCAAACTGCAATTGTTCTGTTGTATGTTATTTTGTTTTGAAGCCATGAAAAATCATGGAGCCCTAGTGTTCTATTGGCCTAGATTTTTAGGCAACATGTTTAATACCTGACCTCATGACAAAGTTACAAACAGATTCACTCTGACTAGTTATTACAGCCAAGCGTATTGTTCAAGAACTAAGATGGCAATTCAGTATTGTGTTATAGTTGATCATCACAACCTACAACAATGTGAAACGTTAAGTCTGAGTAGATGTGCTTGGTAATTGGTGACAACCAGAAGAGTATCCTGTGGATAAGGGATTTATATGGGTGCCGCTCATAACTCAGAGAAGGTGAAATAACATGCGTACACCACCTGCTTCTGGCACAAGAAATGATCCTCAACTGATTTTACACCTTTTTCCAAACCAAAAAAAACAATCAGGATAAAACTATAACAAAGCTCCTTTACACCTTTTTCCAAAAGCAAAAAAACCCAATCAGGATGAAACTATAACAAAGCCCTTGCTTACGAGAGCCAAAGAACTGAATACACTCAGAAGCCTCACGAGGTAAATAACATCCTTAATAGCTAAACAAGACCTTGGCACTCAGATAACCTAGTAGATACTAGAATCGTGCCAATTAATCTTACTTGGTATTCAGATAACCTAATAGATACTAGAATCATGCCAGTAATCTTAATTTATTATTATATTTTATTATGAAGACTCACATCTTAGCCATGACATTCGTGGAATCAGAGGAGGGAAACCTAACATTCACCACTGTAGAAAGAAAAAAAATAAAAAGAAAACGCCAGAAGGCTACAAAGGAATTCAAGAAGCCTGTAAATTACTCCTTGGAAATATGGTTAATCTAATAGATACAAGAATCATTCCAATTGATCTTACTTGAATATTATATTTTATTATAAAGACTAGCATCTCAGCCTTGATGTACATAATGTGGATTGTGCGAGAAAATAAGGACAGGTGACAATCATTACATAAAATGATAAAAAGAAAAGAAGTGCGAAGAAAAAGTCAGAAGATTCCATATAAATTCAAGAATCAAGAAAACTATTTTACATTTGTAACAGTTTCAGGGATCAAAAGAAAGGACCAACATACAATACGATAACAATACTTTGTGACAGAGCAGACCATATGGGTATCTTACAAGGTTTAAATGATCACAACAAAGTACAAACCAATGAAATTTCCCATTCGATAATCACTAATGTAACAGGAATTCTTGTTAAAATCATCAACCATTTAACAGCAAAATATAAAAACTACTGCTTTAAGAAACCCAGAAAAACACTAGTACTGGGATCTTTCAATAAAAGCTCAAATGTTGTACACTGTTTTTGTCCAGCAGAAAACTATGTCATCTCTTACCCAATTAATTGACACATCTTTATTAGAGAGAACTTCAAGTAGCTGACCTAGCAGAACTGGAATCATTCCCATGCACAGAATTCTAGTTGAAACAACCAGAACACACAATAGCATATCGTTGAATTGGACCTTTCAGGTTTATTGTCAATACAACAGTTGTCAACCGATCAATTTAAGACCGGCCTTCAGTTTTCTTTTCCCACCAATTAAAGAATTTTATCTGGGCATCCATGGTGTCAAACTTGTACAACTGAAGAGTATGGTTTGCAATTTCCTTTCCAAAAACCCAACCAAAAGCAGCTCCTGCCCCAAAAGACAATATAGTTCCTGAAAATCAACCAACAACAGAGCATAAACTAAGGGAATCACATAAGGTTGATCCATTAAAAAAAACAAATTCAATGTTGCATGTTATTCACAGATTCTCCAACAAACATAGAAAAAAGATACTAGTGATGGCAATGGCCATCAAATAGTACAATGCACATAAATCGACCAGACTCTACTCTTCCTTATGGAGCTTCAATGAATCATGCCAAGAGTATTCATATACATCAAAGTACACACTCCATTATAGAGTTCTGTTAGGATGAACAGTTACAAGAAAATAACAATAAACTCAATAGTGAAAAATTCATAGATTAAAAACTAGCCAAGTATTCACGTGACTGAAAAAATATCATAGCTGAGAAACTTGCCCATTTACTTGTCTACACCAAGTTTCACCAATTTTGCCTGGTTTGGCCATGTTAATGAATTAAAGTATTTTTTTTATTTGCTGAGTTTTGCGAAGTTGTGAATTTTAAAACTATGAGTGAAACACGCTAGAACCTTCTTTTAGAGAAGCATGGGGTGCACATAGACAGACATTGATTGTTTGAATAAACATGACAGATAATGATTCTGTACTGCTGGGATTTCCATATTAGCCTTCACAAATAGTTACCAGTATACAAATGAGGATCACATCCCCGTCCCCACAACTTATATATAATATAGCTAAAGGGACAACAAGTGTTATGACCTATCATTTACATGTGGAGCATATTCTCTAGCACCTAATTCACCCTCTTAATTTAAGCATCTATCTTTGGGTGATTGTTGAGCTAAGTTCCCAATGCATGTTGTAAGGAGGTCTACAACAAGGATGCGAATATGAGATCATATTACCATATGATCATGGCAAGAATTCCATGCAAATTTATAATATTATCAATGAAGGTATATGCCCCTAATATAACACTATAAGATGCGAATATTAAATAGTTGTAAGGAGGTCTACAACAAGGATGCGAATATGAGATCATATTACCATATGATCATGGCAAGAATTCCATGCAAATTTATAATATTATCAATGAAGGTATATGCCCCTAATATAACACTATAAGATGTTATATATAATATAATATAATATAGCTGCACCCTTATTCATTTACTCTTGTATCCAAATTTCAATAGCATTCCCATTTCCATACCAGTACCCTACTCCCACATCTTCAAGTAACTATTCCTACGTGACAGATTTGGATTGCCACTCTACAGCAGAGAAATAAAGTCCTATCAACATAATATTAAATAGAGAAATAAATGCCTATCACCATAATAATTGATCTGTAAATGTAAAGCATTTAATGAGCAGCATTCAAGTATTTTTTAAATGACAACTACAGGTAAGCTTAATGTAGTATGTGCTCCCAACTCCATCATTAGGGAGAACCAAAATATAGAGAACTTAACTATTTTTTAATCCTTTCGTAGTTATTTAAGATCCATAATTGAGATATACACAACAGTTTAGCAGAAAAGTCATCACTGCCAAATTAGCAGAGACTAGGGTTTGCAAAAATAATGTTGCACAGCTGGATAAGGGTGATCCTGCAGTTAGAGGCTCAAAGGTAGACTACAGAAAGGGTGCGGTTGAGGAAAAGCATTTGGGGCCCCACAACATCCAGACTATGCACACTCCCGTCGACATAAAACAAAGAAATTAAGAATCGTGTATGAATACCACCATCTCTATTTATGCCCAAACTGTAAGGGGATTTATCTGACACATGACCATGAATGGATCAGGTTTTTCAAATGCCACTGGAATTAAAACAAGGGCCACTCAGGATGATTATGGTATCTAGACTAGCACTTGCAGTAGAAAAGGTGCAAGGGTTACACTGATAGAAAAGTATATTTAATTAAAACCTAAACACAATAGATATGAATGATTGTAGCAAAGCTTAGATTAGATATTTAGTATCAGTGGAAATGATTTGACAATAGTGGTATATGATTACACCATATCGTAAACTCAGAGAATAGTAGATTGAGGTGCCACAGTTAAGATGACCTCAACCCCAGATAAGTGATTTGCATGCATGTACACACTAGTCTTGCTCGTAAGTAATTTGGGTACCTACGCGTGAAAGGCTGATCGCAGTAGCAGTAGGATGAAATTGTGATTGTTAGTCAGTTGACTCATCGTATCAATCCAATGATGTCTCGCAGTTACAATTAGAGGCAGATTAAAGCAATTATGGGGATACCATTCCGCAGTCTATTAAAGAGCAGTCCCCGATCAATCCTTACTCCCGTCTAGTTCGTAAAGAGTAGGGATGGCCAATGTTGAACGGGTTTGGTAATGTTTGCGACTCTCACGGGAGTGGGCAATAAAAATCGATTAGATATGACGACACGGTGCTGGCAGAGGAATAGGTAATGTTCGCGACTCTCACGAGCAGACAATAAAAATCGATTAGATATGACAACACACTGTTGGCAAAGGAATTGATCCACGCGGTTTCCGAATAGCAAACAACCTTGAAAAATGGTTTAATGGGAGCAATTACATGTGAGATAGATTTCGGCTCAAATTGCATTCACAATATATATAGCCTATTGACTAAATATAATAATACAATTTAATGTAATAATAATTATAAAAAAATAATACAAATTTAATTACATTTAAAAATTATAATAATTTAACTATAATAATAAATATTATTATGAAGCCGGTATTAGCATGGTGTGATGGTTTAAAGGTGGCATTGTTGTTCTTGCCATCAAAGGTTCAAACCCCGTTGGGGTGGTATTGTTGAATGGTTGTATTCCGATTCATAGCTCCGGTTCAAAAGCGTTTACCCTTTGAATAAATAAAATAAATATTATTATGAAATAATAATACAAATTTAAAATTAGTAATTACATTATAAACATATATAGTAATAATAAATACAATAACAAATATATAATATAATAATAGTATAATAATCTAATAGAATAATAACTCTAATAATTTTGAACGTTTATTAATTACATATTATAATCAACATATATTTTATTTTAAATCAACTACTAATTATTTTGACAATCATTTACATATCAAATTAATAATCTATAATTAAAATATGTACTAAAAATTTACAAATAAAACGGCCCATTAAGGGGCATGGTTGGGTTAAACCAGCTTCAAATGAGCCAGTGGAAGTTGCATGGGAAAAACCAAGGGAAGGCTGGTGGAAAATAAACTTTGATGGTGCCTCGAAAGGGAACCTTGGACCATCAGGTGCAAGGTTCATTATTCGAGATTGGAAAGGAAATGTTTTGGCATTGGGGGCAAAGAAGTTGGAGGAAGGAACAAATAATACAACTAAAGCTTCAGCAGCATTAATGGCGGTTAAATTTGGTAGAGAACTAGGAGCTTCAAAAATTCACTTAGAAGGAGACTCGCTAATTATTGTTCAAGCAGTGATGGGGAGCATAGGGGCGTGGCACCTCCAGAACACAATTGAGAAAATATGAGAGGAGTTAACTTCATGTGAAAATTTTGTTGTGAGTCACATAAGAAGATTAGGTAATGTGAAAGCTGACGTACTCTCTAAATGGGCATTAACATTTAGAGAAGTTGGAGATTTGAGGGTGGAAGACCTACAGAATGTGGATTTAGTGGAATGATTTAGTGAAGGTGGCAAGTATGTTTGCATTTAATGTGTTTGAAAGTGGGCAGTTTGTAGTAGTTTTGAAATGACTGGTGAAACAGTGTGAAGGTGGCAGTGGCAACCAAAGTACGAGCTAAAATTAAGATGAATTGAGTTTGCCAAGAAGATTAAAATCATTCAGCCCTTGCATTTCGATGAGAGCATTTGATGAGGCGTGGTGAAGAAGGCATTTTGGAGGTGTAGTTGTGGCGGCAACACTGTGGCAATAGTGCTCCAATGGAGGCGAATTTCACTCTACTCTCAAAGAGACAATTATGCCCTTTTTATGGTGATGCGTCTGAGAAGAGGTTAATGGGAATGTTTCTTTTTAATGATGGGAGACTGGTGCAATGTGGGGATGATTCTGGGTAGGGCTTTTGGAAATTTACGGCATAGGTATAGGACAAACATGGATTTGTATTCCATGATTGTGGCTTGGGGATTGGACCTGGGAGAGAAGGTGGCAGTAGTGAGGGAGGTAATAAAAACAATTGTTCATAGAGATTTTTTGGATGGTTTGGAGACAATCCTAGAATGGGCAGTACCAAGTGAAGGGCTTGACATCCGGGAAGGAATGGAAAATGAAGAGCTTGAAGGGTCTGTGGGATGCATACCCTTTGTGCGTTGGTTGGAGGATGATTTGAAGGCTCGTTGCAGAGAAGAAGCAAGACTTAGTTGGGAAGCCTTAAAGCTTTTTGTAGAATTGATGAAAGTGGAAGCAGTAATTGCCCAGGCAAAGGCGGAGGCAAAGCGAATGGAGGATGGAGAGAATCACCAGCAGAAGAAAAAAGCGAAGGCAATCTACAAGGATGGAATGGCGTCGGGTAGTTCTAGCAAAAATTAAAAAATTTCTTGTGTTTTATATATTTTCTCAAGACAGATACTTTACTCCTTTGGTTTTGGTGAGGGTTGGAACGTTTTGGGCTGAAATGTGTATTAATTTGTAGGGTTTGTTGTCTGCTTTTTTGGTAAATGGTGGTGTTAGAAATTAAGTATAAATCTGTCTAAGTTAAATTTAGATGAGTAGAGATGTAGTGAAAGCTGGCCAGCATGTTAATGTGCCTTTTTGTATGAACTCATTGCTAGTTGTAGATGGTTTTTTTGGGTGGTTGGAAGAGAAATTGAAATCTATGATGTAATCTTATTTTCAAGCAATACAAAATCCTATTACCGACCCAAAAAAAAAAAATTAGAAATAAAATTAAATATAAAAAATATTGTTAAATATTTAACTATTGTATCTATATATTAATCATAAACCATAACTTTTATTTATTATTATAATTGTAAAATAAAAATAATTATATATAAATTAATTATTAATTTATATGCCTTTGATAATTGAATTTGATTTTTATGCCCATACCTCCTCCCCACTATGTAGATATCAACTAAGTTCACCAAAAAGCGAACACTAGATATATTGCTACACCATACACTTCAATGTTAAAATGTCAATTTAGAGAATTCCCGTGATTAAAATCCTTTAACCTTACTATTTAAACACAAAATATTTAACTATATAATTTATAAAAATAATAATAATAAAACTATAATGCCCATTTATTTCGTAATCAAACATGTACTTTATTGGAAGCTTATAAGTCACCCGTAATACAATAAGATAAAAAACTTTGAAATAAAGTATTAACACCTGGATACATAAAATTTGGAGTACATTCAATTAGTAGAGTTGCAAGCAATAAATATGAATTAACAAGGAGTCGTTGAATACTTATGCTGTGGCATCAAAAATCGCCGAAATCGTTGTGACTTTCTACAGACTCCATCGCCCGCATTATTTGCCTTTACGAGAGGCAAAATATTGTTAGCCTGAGCCATTATTTGCCTAAAAATTTGAGAACGAAAAAACTGCGAGGGCAGAATTGATCCACGTGATTTCTAAATAGCAAGAAAATTTGAAAAATGGTTTAACAGGAGTGGTTAAATGGCGTGAGACAGGTTTCGACTCAAACTACATTCACAATATATATAGCCTATTGGCTAAAGATCAAGCCCCTCCAATGCACCAATAAGTCCCCTATCTTGGAATTTGGTGAAGCAATTAAAACAAGAGTCGCTGAAAACAAATCCTTTTCGTGGAGAATGGATTAATCATCAACTTCAGCCATTTATGGCATAGTCCTCCTGATCTACACAAGCGGATCACTAATGCCTAGCAACCCATCTTGAAAGGTGATCTTCAAATTTACCCCTATGCTCACGATTATTTTATTGTGGTTTTTGGCAATGTGATTGTAAAACAATTCTCTACGATTATCTCTAAAGTTGGGATCAAACACCTGTTCTTGCTCAAGCAATGGCACCCAACTTTCAAACCCACCTCCGAGTTATTCACCATGTCTACTATGTGGGTTTGACTCCCTCATCTTTTGCTCCAATTTTGGTTTGATTTGTGTATTAAAGCAATTGGCAATTCATTGGGCAACAATTTGGCAATAGATAAAGAATCCTCTAATTTCTTGCACACTACATTCGCTTACATATTGGTTGATCTAGACACCTCCAAAAATATCCTACAAACATTACTCTAAAAATTGAGGATTGTTGCTAGACTCAACTTCTGGACTATGAGGGAGCTTTCGTAGGTGTTTTAATACTGGCCACATTGTTGCAAATTGCTACAGATGCAAATTGGATGGCCAGGCTACATGGTGGAAAGACATTTCCCTCCACCACTACTCTGTGGTAATAGAGGATCATGGGCCTGCACCCACCCAAGATAGTATACCACAGGTGACAACTCATCTAGAACCCTTTCAAGAGAAGATGATTCCTAAGATGGGGAGTCATGAAGCTTCATCGAACAGTTCACAATCTCCATCTATTGCCATTGTTGGATCACCTCATCCTGTGTTGGGGAGTGTTTATTTAAATGCCTCTAAGCCTATAATAGATTTGAGAGGTTTCAAAAGCAACAGACAATGGTTCATTGCCTCCTAAGGATGGAAGTGTTAATACCTCAGCCGCTAATGTTGTGAACTTTGAAAGTGGTGTTGCCAATGAAATTTGGACTGTTGTGCAGAGAAAAAAGAAAAAGTAACTGAGTCACCCACAACATGCATCTTTGATCACCCTCCAAAAGTGGTCATGCTTCGAATTCCATGAAATAGATCTTGATGAGATCCTTTTGCTTTTTAGGATCCTTTCGGTTAATGTTCTGCACCCCTATTTATGGGTCTGATGCACAATCCTATTTCCATTTTTGTTCTCTTTTTTAGAATGGGCATGTCCCCATGACCACAATTTACCTATCAAAAAAAAAGATCCATGGTTAAAATCTCACAAAAATTTACATTGGTTAAGGAACATGAGACACTAAATAAATTTATCTTTGTGTGCTTATAAGTTAGCAAATCAAACAGTCCCCACTACAACCCATTTAACCCTATGTTCCACGATGTTTCGGGAACGGGGACAGGGGGACAGCTGTTGATGTTTGCAGCGTCAGTTGTATCCTTCCAGCCAAATCGAATAAGGTGAACAATTAAATATAGCCTATCAGCTATTTTTGTTGAGTTCGATCTTCATGAATGGCCACGTCATTTGATGATT
>VDFB02290657.1:0-82936 GCA_007258455.2 Sequoia sempervirens
CCTCGAATGTTCTATTCGGTCTATTTAAAAAACTGTCATATGCTCACCTAAGAAAACTGTGATGGTAGGAAAAGAAATAAAAGATACCAGGGAATTGATTTCATCTGTGCTTTACAATTGATGGTAAAAGCACTACGGATCTCTCAGTATCTTAAGGCCCCCAAAATACAATGTCAACTAATGTAGTTTACCAAACTGCAATTGTTCTGTTGTATGTTATTTTGTTTTGAAGCCATGAAAAATCATGGAGCCCTAGTGTTCTATTGGCCTAGATTTTTAGGCAACATGTTTAATACCTGACCTCATGACAAAGTTACAAACAGATTCACTCTGACTAGTTATTACAGCCAAGCGTATTGTTCAAGAACTAAGATGGCAATTCAGTATTGTGTTATAGTTGATCATCACAACCTACAACAATGTGAAACGTTAAGTCTGAGTAGATGTGCTTGGTAATTGGTGACAACCAGAAGAGTATCCTGTGGATAAGGGATTTATATGGGTGCCGCTCATAACTCAGAGAAGGTGAAATAACATGCGTACACCACCTGCTTCTGGCACAAGAAATGATCCTCAACTGATTTTACACCTTTTTCCAAACCAAAAAAAACAATCAGGATAAAACTATAACAAAGCTCCTTTACACCTTTTTCCAAAAGCAAAAAAACCCAATCAGGATGAAACTATAACAAAGCCCTTGCTTACGAGAGCCAAAGAACTGAATACACTCAGAAGCCTCACGAGGTAAATAACATCCTTAATAGCTAAACAAGACCTTGGCACTCAGATAACCTAGTAGATACTAGAATCGTGCCAATTAATCTTACTTGGTATTCAGATAACCTAATAGATACTAGAATCATGCCAGTAATCTTAATTTATTATTATATTTTATTATGAAGACTCACATCTTAGCCATGACATTCGTGGAATCAGAGGAGGGAAACCTAACATTCACCACTGTAGAAAGAAAAAAAATAAAAAGAAAACGCCAGAAGGCTACAAAGGAATTCAAGAAGCCTGTAAATTACTCCTTGGAAATATGGTTAATCTAATAGATACAAGAATCATTCCAATTGATCTTACTTGAATATTATATTTTATTATAAAGACTAGCATCTCAGCCTTGATGTACATAATGTGGATTGTGCGAGAAAATAAGGACAGGTGACAATCATTACATAAAATGATAAAAAGAAAAGAAGTGCGAAGAAAAAGTCAGAAGATTCCATATAAATTCAAGAATCAAGAAAACTATTTTACATTTGTAACAGTTTCAGGGATCAAAAGAAAGGACCAACATACAATACGATAACAATACTTTGTGACAGAGCAGACCATATGGGTATCTTACAAGGTTTAAATGATCACAACAAAGTACAAACCAATGAAATTTCCCATTCGATAATCACTAATGTAACAGGAATTCTTGTTAAAATCATCAACCATTTAACAGCAAAATATAAAAACTACTGCTTTAAGAAACCCAGAAAAACACTAGTACTGGGATCTTTCAATAAAAGCTCAAATGTTGTACACTGTTTTTGTCCAGCAGAAAACTATGTCATCTCTTACCCAATTAATTGACACATCTTTATTAGAGAGAACTTCAAGTAGCTGACCTAGCAGAACTGGAATCATTCCCATGCACAGAATTCTAGTTGAAACAACCAGAACACACAATAGCATATCGTTGAATTGGACCTTTCAGGTTTATTGTCAATACAACAGTTGTCAACCGATCAATTTAAGACCGGCCTTCAGTTTTCTTTTCCCACCAATTAAAGAATTTTATCTGGGCATCCATGGTGTCAAACTTGTACAACTGAAGAGTATGGTTTGCAATTTCCTTTCCAAAAACCCAACCAAAAGCAGCTCCTGCCCCAAAAGACAATATAGTTCCTGAAAATCAACCAACAACAGAGCATAAACTAAGGGAATCACATAAGGTTGATCCATTAAAAAAAACAAATTCAATGTTGCATGTTATTCACAGATTCTCCAACAAACATAGAAAAAAGATACTAGTGATGGCAATGGCCATCAAATAGTACAATGCACATAAATCGACCAGACTCTACTCTTCCTTATGGAGCTTCAATGAATCATGCCAAGAGTATTCATATACATCAAAGTACACACTCCATTATAGAGTTCTGTTAGGATGAACAGTTACAAGAAAATAACAATAAACTCAATAGTGAAAAATTCATAGATTAAAAACTAGCCAAGTATTCACGTGACTGAAAAAATATCATAGCTGAGAAACTTGCCCATTTACTTGTCTACACCAAGTTTCACCAATTTTGCCTGGTTTGGCCATGTTAATGAATTAAAGTATTTTTTTTATTTGCTGAGTTTTGCGAAGTTGTGAATTTTAAAACTATGAGTGAAACACGCTAGAACCTTCTTTTAGAGAAGCATGGGGTGCACATAGACAGACATTGATTGTTTGAATAAACATGACAGATAATGATTCTGTACTGCTGGGATTTCCATATTAGCCTTCACAAATAGTTACCAGTATACAAATGAGGATCACATCCCCGTCCCCACAACTTATATATAATATAGCTAAAGGGACAACAAGTGTTATGACCTATCATTTACATGTGGAGCATATTCTCTAGCACCTAATTCACCCTCTTAATTTAAGCATCTATCTTTGGGTGATTGTTGAGCTAAGTTCCCAATGCATGTTGTAAGGAGGTCTACAACAAGGATGCGAATATGAGATCATATTACCATATGATCATGGCAAGAATTCCATGCAAATTTATAATATTATCAATGAAGGTATATGCCCCTAATATAACACTATAAGATGCGAATATTAAATAGTTGTAAGGAGGTCTACAACAAGGATGCGAATATGAGATCATATTACCATATGATCATGGCAAGAATTCCATGCAAATTTATAATATTATCAATGAAGGTATATGCCCCTAATATAACACTATAAGATGTTATATATAATATAATATAATATAGCTGCACCCTTATTCATTTACTCTTGTATCCAAATTTCAATAGCATTCCCATTTCCATACCAGTACCCTACTCCCACATCTTCAAGTAACTATTCCTACGTGACAGATTTGGATTGCCACTCTACAGCAGAGAAATAAAGTCCTATCAACATAATATTAAATAGAGAAATAAATGCCTATCACCATAATAATTGATCTGTAAATGTAAAGCATTTAATGAGCAGCATTGAAGTATTTTTTAAATGACAACTACAGGTAAGCTTAATGTAGTATGTGCTCCCAACTCCATCATTAGGGAGAACCAAAATATAGAGAACTTAACTATTTTTTAATCCTTTCGTAGTTATTTAAGATCCATAATTGAGATATACACAACAGTTTAGCAGAAAAGTCATCACTGCCAAATTAGCAGAGACTAGGGTTTGCAAAAATAATGTTGCACAGCTGGATAAGGGTGATCCTGCAGTTAGAGGCTCAAAGGTAGACTACAGAAAGGGTGCGGTTGAGGAAAAGCATTTGGGGCCCCACAACATCCAGACTATGCACACTCCCGTCGACATAAAACAAAGAAATTAAGAATCGTGTATGAATACCACCATCTCTATTTATGCCCAAACTGTAAGGGGATTTATCTGACACATGACCATGAATGGATCAGGTTTTTCAAATGCCACTGGAATTAAAACAAGGGCCACTCAGGATGATTATGGTATCTAGACTAGCACTTGCAGTAGAAAAGGTGCAAGGGTTACACTGATAGAAAAGTATATTTAATTAAAACCTAAACACAATAGATATGAATGATTGTAGCAAAGCTTAGATTAGATATTTAGTATCAGTGGAAATGATTTGACAATAGTGGTATATGATTACACCATATCGTAAACTCAGAGAATAGTAGATTGAGGTGCCACAGTTAAGATGACCTCAACCCCAGATAAGTGATTTGCATGCATGTACACACTAGTCTTGCTCGTAAGTAATTTGGGTACCTACGCGTGAAAGGCTGATCGCAGTAGCAGTAGGATGAAATTGTGATTGTTAGTCAGTTGACTCATCGTATCAATCCAATGATGTCTCGCAGTTACAATTAGAGGCAGATTAAAGCAATTATGGGGATACCATTCCGCAGTCTATTAAAGAGCAGTCCCCGATCAATCCTTACTCCCGTCTAGTTCGTAAAGAGTAGGGATGGCCAATGTTGAACGGGTTTGGTAATGTTTGCGACTCTCACGGGAGTGGGCAATAAAAATCGATTAGATATGACGACACGGTGCTGGCAGAGGAATAGGTAATGTTCGCGACTCTCACGAGCAGACAATAAAAATCGATTAGATATGACAACACACTGTTGGCAAAGGAATTGATCCACGCGGTTTCCGAATAGCAAACAACCTTGAAAAATGGTTTAATGGGAGCAATTACATGTGAGATAGATTTCGGCTCAAATTGCATTCACAATATATATAGCCTATTGACTAAATATAATAATACAATTTAATGTAATAATAATTATAAAAAAATAATACAAATTTAATTACATTTAAAAATTATAATAATTTAACTATAATAATAAATATTATTATGAAGCCGGTATTAGCATGGTGTGATGGTTTAAAGGTGGCATTGTTGTTCTTGCCATCAAAGGTTCAAACCCCGTTGGGGTGGTATTGTTGAATGGTTGTATTCCGATTCATAGCTCCGGTTCAAAAGCGTTTACCCTTTGAATAAATAAAATAAATATTATTATGAAATAATAATACAAATTTAAAATTAGTAATTACATTATAAACATATATAGTAATAATAAATACAATAACAAATATATAATATAATAATAGTATAATAATCTAATAGAATAATAACTCTAATAATTTTGAACGTTTATTAATTACATATTATAATCAACATATATTTTATTTTAAATCAACTACTAATTATTTTGACAATCATTTACATATCAAATTAATAATCTATAATTAAAATATGTACTAAAAATTTACAAATAAAACGGCCCGTTAAGGGGCATGGTTGGGTTAAACCAGCTTCAAATGAGCCAGTGGAAGTTGCATGGGAAAAACCAAGGGAAGGCTGGTGGAAAATAAACTTTGATGGTGCCTCGAAAGGGAACCCTGGACCATCAGGTGCAGGGTTCATTATTCGAGATTGGAAAGGAAATGTTTTGGCATTGGGGGCAAAGAAGTTGGAGGAAGGAACAAATAATACAACTAAAGCTTCAGCAGCATTAATGGCGGTTAAATTTGGTAAAGAACTAGGAGCTTCAAAAATTCACTTAGAAGGAGACTCACTAATTATTGTTCAAGCAGTGATGGGGAGCATAGGGGCGTGGCACCTCCAGAACACAATTGAGAAAATATGAGAGGAGTTAACTTCATGTGAAAATTTTGTTGTGAGTCACATAAGAAGATTAGGTAATGTGAAAGCTGACGTACTCTCTAAATGGGCATTAACATTTAGAGAAGTTGGAGATTTGAGGGTGGAAGACCTACGGAATGTGGATTTAGTGGAATGATTTAGTGAAGGTGGCAAGTATGTTTGCATTTAATGTGTTTGAAAGTGGGCAGTTTGTAGTAGTTTTGAAATGACTGGTGAAACGGTGTGAAGGTGGCAGTGGCAACCAAAGTACGAGCTAAAATTAAGATGAATTGAGTTTGCCAAGAAGATTAAAATCATTCAGCCCTTGCATTTCGATGAGAGCATTTGATGAGGCGTGGTGAAGAAGGCATTTTGGAGGTGTAGTTGTGGCGGCAACACTGTGGCAATAGTGCTCCAATGGAGGCGAATTTCACTCTACTCTCAAAGAGACAATTATGCCCTTTTTATGGTGATGCGTCTGAGAAGAGGTTAATGGGAATGTTTCTTTTTAATGATGGGAGACTGGTGCAATGTGGGGATGATTCTGGGTAGGGCTTTTGGAAATTTACGGCATAGGTATAGGACAAACATGGATTTGTATTCCATGATTGTGGCTTGGGGATTGGACCTGGGAGAGAAGGTGGCAGTAGTGAGGGAGGTAATAAAAACAATTGTTCATAGAGATTTTTTGGATGGTTTGGAGACAATCCTAGAATGGGCAGTACCAAGTGAAGGGCTTGACATCCGGGAAGGAATGGAAAATGAAGAGCTTGAAGGGTCTGTGGGATGCATACCCTTTGTGCGTTGGTTGGAGGATGATTTGAAGGCTCGTTGCAGAGAAGAAGCAAGACTTAGTTGGGAAGCCTTAAAGCTTTTTGTAGAATTGATGAAAGTGGAAGCAGTAATTGCCCAGGCAAAGGCGGAGGCAAAGCGAATGGAGGATGGAGAGAATCACCAGCAGAAGAAAAAAGCGAAGGCAATCTACAAGGATGGAATGGCGTCGGGTAGTTCTAGCAAAAATTAAAAAATTTCTTGTGTTTTATATATTTTCTCAAGACAGATACTTTACTCCTTTGGTTTTGGTGAGGGTTGGAACGTTTTGGGCTGAAATGTGTATTAATTTGTAGGGTTTGTTGTCTGCTTTTTTGGTAAATGGTGGTGTTAGAAATTAAGTATAAATCTGTCTAAGTTAAATTTAGATGAGTAGAGATGTAGTGAAAGCTGGCCAGCATGTTAATGTGCCTTTTTGTATGAACTCATTGCTAGTTGTAGATGGTTTTTTTGGGTGGTTGGAAGAGAAATTGAAATCTATGATGTAATCTTATTTTCAAGCAATACAAAATCCTATTACCGACCCAAAAAAAAAAAATTAGAAATAAAATTAAATATAAAAAATATTGTTAAATATTTAACTATTGTATCTATATATTAATCATAAACCATAACTTTTATTTATTATTATAATTGTAAAATAAAAATAATTATATATAAATTAATTATTAATTTATATGCCTTTGATAATTGAATTTGATTTTTATGCCCATACCTCCTCCCCACTATGTAGATATCAACTAAGTTCACCAAAAAGCGAACACTAGATATATTGCTACACCATACACTTCAATGTTAAAATGTCAATTTAGAGAATTCCCGTGATTAAAATCCTTTAACCTTACTATTTAAACACAAAATATTTAACTATATAATTTATAAAAATAATAATAATAAAACTATAATGCCCATTTATTTCGTAATCAAACATGTACTTTATTGGAAGCTTATAAGTCACCCGTAATACAATAAGATAAAAAACTTTGAAATAAAGTATTAACACCTGGATACATAAAATTTGGAGTACATTCAATTAGTAGAGTTGCAAGCAATAAATATGAATTAACAAGGAGTCGTTGAATACTTATGCTGTGGCATCAAAAATCGCCGAAATCGTTGTGACTTTCTACAGACTCCATCGCCCGCATTATTTGCCTTTACGAGAGGCAAAATATTGTTAGCCTGAGCCATTATTTGCCTAAAAATTTGAGAACGAAAAAACTGCGAGGGCAGAATTGATCCACGTGATTTCTAAATAGCAAGAAAATTTGAAAAATGGTTTAACAGGAGTGGTTAAATGGCGTGAGACAGGTTTCGACTCAAACTACATTCACAATATATATAGCCTATTGGCTAAAGATCAAGCCCCTCCAATGCACCAATAAGTCCCCTATCTTGGAATTTGGTGAAGCAATTAAAACAAGAGTCGCTGAAAACAAATCCTTTTCGTGGAGAATGGATTAATCATCAACTTCAGCCATTTATGGCATAGTCCTCCTGATCTACACAAGCGGATCACTAATGCCTAGCAACCCATCTTGAAAGGTGATCTTCAAATTTACCCCTATGCTCACGATTATTTTATTGTGGTTTTTGGCAATGTGATTGTAAAACAATTCTCTACGATTATCTCTAAAGTTGGGATCAAACACCTGTTCTTGCTCAAGCAATGGCACCCAACTTTCAAACCCACCTCCGAGTTATTCACCATGTCTACTATGTGGGTTTGACTCCCTCATCTTTTGCTCCAATTTTGGTTTGATTTGTGTATTAAAGCAATTGGCAATTCATTGGGCAACAATTTGGCAATAGATAAAGAATCCTCTAATTTCTTGCACACTACATTCGCTTACATATTGGTTGATCTAGACACCTCCAAAAATATCCTACAAACATTACTCTAAAAATTGAGGATTGTTGCTAGACTCAACTTCTGGACTATGAGGGAGCTTTCGTAGGTGTTTTAATACTGGCCACATTGTTGCAAATTGCTACAGATGCAAATTGGATGGCCAGGCTACATGGTGGAAAGACATTTCCCTCCACCACTACTCTGTGGTAATAGAGGATCATGGGCCTGCACCCACCCAAGATAGTATACCACAGGTGACAACTCATCTAGAACCCTTTCAAGAGAAGATGATTCCTAAGATGGGGAGTCATGAAGCTTCATCGAACAGTTCACAATCTCCATCTATTGCCATTGTTGGATCACCTCATCCTGTGTTGGGGAGTGTTTATTTAAATGCCTCTAAGCCTATAATAGATTTGAGAGGTTTCAAAAGCAACAGACAATGGTTCATTGCCTCCTAAGGATGGAAGTGTTAATACCTCAGCCGCTAATGTTGTGAACTTTGAAAGTGGTGTTGCCAATGAAATTTGGACTGTTGTGCAGAGAAAAAAGAAAAAGTAACTGAGTCACCCACAACATGCATCTTTGATCACCCTCCAAAAGTGGTCATGCTTCGAATTCCATGAAATAGATCTTGATGAGATCCTTTTGCTTTTTAGGATCCTTTCGGTTAATGTTCTGCACCCCTATTTATGGGTCTGATGCACAATCCTATTTCCATTTTTGTTCTCTTTTTTAGAATGGGCATGTCCCCATGACCACAATTTACCTATCAAAAAAAAAGATCCATGGTTAAAATCTCACAAAAATTTACATTGGTTAAGGAACATGAGACACTAAATAAATTTATCTTTGTGTGCTTATAAGTTAGCAAATCAAACAGTCCCCACTACAACCCATTTAACCCTATGTTCCACGATGTTTCGGGAACGGGGACAGGGGGACAGCTGTTGATGTTTGCAGCGTCAGTTGTATCCTTCCAGCCAAATCGAATAAGGTGAACAATTAAATATAGCCTATCAGCTATTTTTGTTGAGTTCGATCTTCATGAATGGCCACGTCATTTGATGATTAATATTTATTTAATATAATTGGCACGATTTTGTTAAGAGGCGCAATTCTTTATGAAGGCCAACCTATTACTTGCAAAGGACATGCCTCTTGGATGAGGCCGACATGTTGTTTTGGAAAGACACGTCTCTTCCTCTACTTTGTATGTATATACACCACCTTTGTAATCCATTTGGTATTTGATCCATTCTATTCACTTGTTAATTAAATTATTATGTGTGCGAGTTCATCCTTTACATGGGCTGTAAGTCTCAAGAGTGATCTACTTCAAGGACGGGACAATACATTGAAGAAGTCAAGAAGGCTGAACCTGTGTTCAAAGAAGTGCGAATATATTGAAAAAGCAGATCAATATATATTGAAGAGGCAGATTGATATATTGAAGAGCGCTGATCATAGATATTCTTCTTGAGCAGTTCAAGATATTGAAGAGACAGATCGACATATTTAAGGGCCTGATCATAAATATACTTCATGTGCAGTTGAAGAGGCTGATCACAGCATGACTGAAGGCTCAGCTTGTCATCAGTATAAACATCATATTATTTCTGTGTTAGCATCAGATTGTGATGCTCTTGCTTGGTCTCCATATTGGCCTCTTTGTAAAGGGGATCTTTTGTTTATCATTCAATATATAAGTGATATATTGTTGCTGGGTTTTTCTCCCTCAAGTGGAGGGTTTTCCCAGGGTATCTGCTGTGTCATGGTGTTAATTTTGAATTAAATTTCTGTGCATTAAATCTGATCATAAAACTAACAATGGCAGGGGATACGTTTCGTGGACGGCAGTCCGAGGGCAGATTTTTGGGGACGGCGGGGGGACGGTGATATAGGAATTTTTCAATATATATATATATATATAATGAAGTTTTAAAAATATATTATATAGAGAGAGAGAAAGAGAGCAATTTGAAATATCAAATATGTGCAACAATATCAATATGACAATATGTGCATAGATAAAGAGTATAACAGTAGTATAACAGCAGTATAACAGCGATATAACAGCCACATAACGGCAATATAAAGATAAAGGTAAACACTGACAGCAATGCCAATAACTTAACTATTAGATATAAAAGCATTTTGTTCAATTTTAGGTTGAAGTAAATATAATAATATTTTATTATTTAGTCAATGCCATTCAAATGGGGATAAAAATTTTTATCAAATATATATTATAAAACATTTAATATTTAATATTTGATAAAACATTTAATATTTATCAATTATCAAGCAATTTTTATTTAATTTGACAATAAAGTTAAATAGTTTGTTAAAAAATTAAATGTTTTATCAAATATAATGAAATATTTAATATTTAATATTCATGAAACAATTTTTATTTAATGAAATATTTAATATTTATCAAGTAATTTTTATTTAATTTGACAATAAAATTAAATAGTTTGTTTAAAAATTAAATGTTTTGTCAAATATAATGAAATATTTAATATTTATCAAGCAATTTTTATTTAATTTGCCAAAAATAAAAACATTTTTTACTTTGCAAAAGGGGGATGCCTGAGCATCTCCGATACGGTTGGGGGACTCCTAGCCATCCCCTAGCCGTTTCGGGGACACCTTTTATTTTCCAGCCGTCCCCTTTTTTGGGGATGCGTTTCCTACCGTTTCCCAGTTTTTGAAAATCAGGGGGGAACGCCTGGGGGACGTCCCCTGCCATCTCCCCATCCTCAAACGCCACAAGGGACAGGGACGTAGGGTTTGGGCGGGGGGACACATCCTGTGTATCACAGATTTAACCACTTGACAAAAACAAATATAATTTGCATAAAAGGCAACCATATCCTCTCTACCTAGAACACAAAACGGAACATTGGCAGTGGTTTCCAAACATGCTGTCTCTAATATTTTCAGAAATGGAGAAAAGAATTTTTTGATAAAGAGAAAACCTTTTTTATATTAACAAAGTACATGTAGATTACAAAAACCCATCAGCTAAGGAGAATTACGTGGTGAAAGATTAAAAGTGTCCTTACATCAGAGATTATCTTGAGTATTGCCCAGAGTAACAAGGGTAAGCAAAGATACAATAAGATAAAGCATACATATTCTGAAGCTGCAGAAGTAAAAGTGAAATTTGAAACCCAAAATGTGAAGCACTAAGGCATAGTTCCTTTGGCTGTTTACTGTTATAGTTGTGCAGAGCCTCTTCCTAGAGCTTGGGGGGGAACGCCTGGGGGACGTCCCCTGCCATCTCCCCATCCTCAAACGCCACAAGGGACAGGGACGTAGGGTTTGGGCGGGGGGACGCATCCCGTGTATCACAGATTTAACCACTTGACAAAAACAAATATAATTTGCATAAAAGGCAACCATATCCTCTCTACCTAGAACACAAAACGGAACATTGGCAGTGGTTTCCAAACATGCTGCCTCTAATATTTTCAGAAATGGAGAAAAGAATTTTTTGATAAAGAGAAAACCTTTTTTATATTAACAAAGTACATGTAGATTACAAAAACCCATCAGCTAAGGAGAATTACGTGGTGAAAGATTAAAAGTGTCCTTACATCAGAGATTATCTTGAGTATTGCCCAGAGTAACAAGGGTAAGCAAAGATACAATAAGATAAAGCATACATATTCTGAAGCTGCAGAAGTAAAAGTGAAATTTGAAACCCAAAATGTGAAGCACTAAGGCATAGTTCCTTTGGCTGTTTACTGTTATAGTTGTGCAGAGCCTCTTCCTAGAGCTTGGGGGGCAAATTATCAGCATTCCAAACCCATCTCCCTAGTTGACAAATTGGGGTTGCCACTGATTGGGTTAACCAGCAGCAGCATTGAGCAAGGAATGCCATCTGTTTTACAAATTAAAAAGGGTTGGGCACCATTTATTGGATGTCACTGGACATGGGGTTAGGGTTTATAAGAACATAACTTTGGAAGGGAAGGTTGAAATGGCTAGGTTGGTTGGGGAGAGTGAGGCAAAATCAAAGGTGTGACCCTAAAATCTATTCTGAAGTATTCAAATGTGTCATTTTTTGCTAGTATGAATGTGATAGGAGAGGATTCTGATAGAGAGAATAGGAATGCTACTACTATAATGCGAAATACAATAGTAGGGTTGTTGAATTTGTATACATTGGAGGATGTCAATGATTTTGTAGCCAGATTATTTAATGCCCATATCATCCAATTTCATGTGGCACGCACTCCATAATTCAAAGACAAATTGAAGAAAATAGCACAATTGGATCTTCTTACACCCCCATTAGAGAGCATAGATTGCATACCTCCCACCTCAACAAACAACATTCCAAGGTGAACTTATTAATGGAGGACATCAGACAAACATGGATTAGGACAAGTTGATCCATAGTCACAAATGGGTGGACTAATATTTGACTTCAACAACTCATTAATATTATTATTATGTGTCTAGTTGGCTCCTACTATCTTAGAGCTATTGATCGCTCTAGGAAATGCAAGAATGAAGTTTTTTAGTTTCAACTCTTGAAAAAAGCCATAGAGGAGGTCGGGCCTTTCTACTATTGTGCAAGTTGCAAATGATTAAACTCTTGTTTGTAAGCTAGCTGGTTTAATGTTTGAGAGCACTTACAAACATAAGTTTTGGACCCCATGTTGAATCCATGCTTTGAACAATGCTTTGAAAGACATCAGAAAAATAGATTAGGTGAAGAGAATGGTGGCTGAAACTAAAAATGTTTACATGTAATGACCACGCATCACTTGCATTATTTAGGTCTTTTTCAAAGAACGAGTTCCTCAAGCCAGTGTTTACATCTGTTAATTATTTCATTTTGCTGGAGAGAATGTCGGAGGTGCAAAAAACTCTACAACCAATGGTGGTTCATGGAGAGTGGAAAAAGTGGGTTGATCAAAGTCAAAATAAGGAAGACGAGACAAAAGGTATTTGATGATGCTTGGTGGTAAATTGTGAGGTAAGAAAAATAATATGCTTGCTAAGTTGCTTTCAATTTTAAAATTTAATTTGTAATATTGTCATTTCAATTTAATAAATTTTACCTCATATTTTTTAATCTTTTATTTTTTTAATTTTTAAATGTTGTTTGCAGATATATTTGCTCTATCATATCACCTATTGTGGGGGTAATTAGGTATAACAACAGACATTCCTAAACTTGGAGAGAATTATGATACATTTGACAACATGCTTGACCAAATGAAGCAAGCAATTCATAGCAAGGATTCTAAATTACATTTTTATGACAAGCATATCAAACTTATTGTCACAAAGAGGTGAAACACAATGAGCGCCCCACTTCAGATGGCTGCCTATGATCTTAACGTCAAGTGGTATGCACCTAGACCTAGTAGAGTTCCTCCTAATGATGATGAGGTAAAAGAGGAATTTATGAAGGCCCTCTAAAAGATGTGCATTGTGGAGAATCAATGGATTCAATTTGTCAATCTTCAAAGTCCTAATTAAAGCAAACCAAAGGCTAGGATAGATGTGGTCACTCTTGCTCAATAAGATCCTATTGGATGGTGAACATGAAGCTGAGGCAATTTGCCATTCACCTATTCTCAAAGGTTGCCAATTTGTCTGCTATAGAGAGGAATTGGTCCACCTACAATTTCATCCACTTGGTCAAGAGGAACAAGCTTATCTCTAGACAAGGAAATAAGTTAGTTGTGGGTGGTGCCTTGTGACTTCAAGATCCACAAACTCCAAGCACACGTTGGGATGTTGATCCTAAAGATGCTAGACAAATTAATGAGGTGCAATCAAGCCTCATCGAGATCCCATTGATGAGTCATAACTTGATATACATAGTGACTCAAAGTCAAAAGCCTTTTTGATACTGATAGCCACACAAAACATTGTTGTGCATTTTCATTTTGATACAGAAAAAATAAAACATTGAAATCAAATATTTGTATTTTTATTGCTGCTATACTTGAATCAATGAAAATACTTGTTGCTATATATTTTGATACATTATGTGAATTATGAATGGCTAAACTTTATTTTTTATGTAATGTATAGCTAAACTTGATCTAAGTGAGTTTCCATATATATATCATCAAATTTATAAAAAAATTACAGCCCATAAAATATTTAATGTTTTTTTAATATTTAAACAATTTCATCAAACTTGTAAACAATTGCATTCAAGTCTGTTTTTTAATCTTTAATCTTCTGTTGTTTCTTCTTATTGTGTAACGTCCCCTCTTCAAACTTAAATTATGTCCAAACAAAAGTTAAGTAATAGATAAAATTAAATTATAATTAAAGTTTATTTTTAATAATATCAAGGGACTTGTTAAGGGTTATGTATATTGAAGTAAAATGGTATTTAAGAGAGACCAAGCAAGGAGAAGGAGCATCATTGAGAAACATTTTTATTATCTGATTTTTACTCTGTGGAGCATGAAACTATGGTTCAATTAACCTGAGGACAAAACCCCCCTCGCTCTGGAATTGGAGGAAGAAAACCCACAATTCCTCAGAGTGATTTCGCATAGAGATCACCATTGTGCAGATCTGATTAATCTTCAGTTTGTAATTAAAGAAATATCATTTTAAATTACAGATACATTTCGTATTACTGTGATTGCTCCTGATATTACCCAGTCCATACCATTGATATTTGCTTATTTGAGAATTGTCATATTGAGAGTTTGCTTATTCTGGATTAAACTGTGTGTTAGTTTTTGAATCTCCTACTCTTCTCCTTTTACTCTTTTTGCATCCTGATGATAGATCATGGAGTGTGATCCGAAACGTTGATTCAAAAACTAACACACAGTTTAATCCAGAATAAGCAAACTCTCATCGATATGGACTGTGGAAATCTAATGTCTTTAATTGTCACATTGTTATTATTATTGGTTAAATGTTTGAATGAAGATGGCTGCACCGTAATTTTCTTTTGTTTAGTGCTAATTTGAGGCTGCCACAAATTCGATTAAGAGAGTCACATCTGAATAGCAGCAATTTATTAAATATTGGCAACTACAATGCATAGAACTCGTGATATTTTAATACAATGGAGTTGACTGTTGTCCCTAATGCATTGCTCTGAGAATATCCATTATTTATTATCTATTTATTTGTATCAAAATTGGAGAGCCATTATATTTTGGAAGACAATGCCTGCTAATACTTGGGGGCACAGTTCTATTATTTTGTTGCTACTATTAGAGTTGTCTGCTGATTGGTTTGGTCAACATTTTATCATATTTTAAAATATTGGAAGAATCGCTTGCCTTGGGGAATTAGTCACAAACCTTTAAAGTGGCGAATGATATTAGTTATTAAGGCAAGGCTTAGTAACATGGGCTGATATTCACAATTGGATTGCAGCACCATAGCTGTGATTGCAGCAGGTGCTAAAGGTAGTAGCAGCATTTGGTTAATCATTCCAACGTCTTTGTGAAGAGTCATACCCTTCCATAAGGGAGTTAATAATTAATGTTTAATATTTAATGCAACTGTTTAATACTAGAAAACAGGAGATTTTGAAAAAATAATATTATTGATCTACAACAGCCAATTCAGGAGCTTTGTGAACAGCCATTAACATTTGAATTTTGTGATTCCTTTCGGGATATTACATCTTGGTTCCTTTGCTCTTCTGCAATTTTTTTTGGTACACTTGTTTTGAAAATTTAAAGGGTAATGTGTTTTATGAATGTATAACATTTCTAATGTTTTTGTGGTCCAGGTTTCCTTTTTTTGGTGTGTTGGCCAGCAAGGGATTCTTATGAACACACTCAAGCCATTACAACCCCCTTACTGACATTGTAGTTATTCTTCTAAAGCCCATAAAAATGCCCAAGGAAAAACCTGCAAAAACTTGGCTAACAATATTTTTTCCTGTGTGTGCATGAAGCAAGCAAGTAGTTGCTCATATACAATTATCAGCAACCACAATCCTACTGTCCCAAGGAGCATATGCCTGCTAAACAACATCATCACAATAGAGTTGAAATGACCCAAATAGATACTTATTACTAAAGGCTTTTCTTAGGATTTGTGTAAACCTTGAACTTAGAATTACCATCAACAATTCCAAACGGCAATTTGCTACAGCAACATAAAGCACAAAACCAAGCCAAGACTAAACATAGGATTCATATCAACATACAAATATGTTATTCAATGCCAGATGGCAGGTAGAGTTTGACACAAGAAACATAGAAAAAATCACCGCATTGAAGTAGGTAGTGCTTTGAAAAAGATAATTAAAGACAGAGAATAGAAGCAAAAGCTAATTTGACTTCCTCATCATTGTGGCTGTGGGAAACACCAGCGGCTCAGGACTGTTGAGCATCTCAACCATCCATGATAGACATGGCATGTCTGAATGGCCAGACATTGTGTCCTGCATTTTCTGTTGTTGCAACAACTCTTGTTAGGCCACTACAGCAAAAGAAAATTCCTAAAACAGCACACATGAGCCAGTAGAATAAAATTGTATAAATCACACTTTAAGATAAGTATAAGTTCCTAAATACAATTAATGTCTCCAGCACATCTAAAACCCTAGAAGATGCCTAAAAACAATTATTAAAACAGCACAGCAATGCAGTAGTTGCAATGACTAAAAGTGCATAATAGGCATACAAGCAAAAAATTAAAAATAACGCAAGCTTTCTTTAAAAAATAAAGAAAGTGAATAATTTTATCAAAATTAAAAGCTCCTAAATATTAAGAAGCCTATAAGTACCTAAAAAACAAATGTCAAACCTAATTTGAAGTCCACTTGCTACACCCTAAAATAAGAACCCTCCCTCAAACCCTAAACACTCATTTTTACATTCTGATTTTAGGGAAATCAGAAGGCAGTATCCCAACGACTGAAGAGATGGAAGACCATTTCACACACCTAAGTGGACTTTCTACAAATGTAATTATCTATTTCCATAGGTAGTTTTAATTGTTTAAACATGCAGCAATAAAATTTTAACTATTTGCTTGATGAAATTGTTTGTTTTAAAATCAGCAATTTATATCAATAGCTAAATTTATTTTCATTCCTTTTGATATGCAAGTCTCTCATTTTAGAATTGGGTATTTTGTTATTTTGTTTTCTAATTCTTTGCTTAAATCATTTTAACATTTTATTTATTTTTGAGGAATTTATATAGTCAGTTGTTGTTTTATTTTATTTATTTTCCCATAATTAAGACAGAAAATGGAATTTTCTTCCCTTCCAACTCTCTCCAATCGAGAATCACAATGGAAAACACCCCATACTACAAATGCAACTGAAGAAAAGATTTAAGAAGAAATTACACAAGATTGAAAATGTTACCAGAGGCTATTCTTGGTGAAATTACAGCAACTCCAGCAATAGGTTGTAGACTTGCCCTTTTTACATAATGAACAATAGTAGTGTAGTGGCAAGAGCTAGATACCATTTGCTCCAGGCTGTAAAAGAGCAGATTGTGGTATGCAACAAAGTACCTAGATTTTAAAAGGAGAAATTAATTAGTTAGTTTAATAAAGACTTTGAAACTCCAAGTCATAATGATCAGCCCCCAATTGCAACAACCCCATGACAGGGCTGAATCGAGGAGACTCCCTCACTTCTCAAAACAATATCCCTCTGTTCATGATTCAGCAATTCGCAAAATGTATGATGCGAGCAACAAAAATAATATTGATGCAGCCATTTAGAGGCTCCTTTTTGGTTTTACAATATCATTTAATATTACAACATCCCGTTTTCAGAGAGTGGTGGAGAGGAAGATAACAATGGTCCTAAAGGGTATATGCCAGGGAGCTATGAGAAGTTTTGCTTTCTTCTTCTTCTTTTTTTGAATGAATGGAAGGTTCATATAAAGGCAAAACAGCAAGATAATAGAACAGCTGGGAACATACCAACGTTTTCATTGTTTCTGTTGAGTGGACAAACATAACCGATAGAACCTTCTTCATTTTTATTTCCTCGCTTAGGGATGTAATATTCATTAAATTATATGACACTTCAGGGCATGTGCAAAATGTATCATATTTGATATGCCTCTTTTAATGGCCAATAGAACAAATTACGAGGCAAAATTTGGTGCAAATAATTATCGATAGTGCTGTCAATAATGTCTTGGCAAGGGATATGACCAAGGATGAATATCCCAAGACATTTCTGACTCCTTGTGTCAGAAAAGACTTATGTAATGCTGACTCCTTGTGTAATGCTGACTCCTTATGTAATGCTGACTCCTTGTGTCAGAAAAGACTTATGTAATGCTGACTTATGTAGAACAAATTACGAGGCAAAATTTGGTGCAAATAATTATCGATAGTGCTGTCAATAATGTCTTGGCAAGGGATATGACCAAGGATGAATATCCCAAGACATTTCTGACTCCTTGTGTCAGAAAAGACTTATGTAATGCCCCCACCTAAAAATAATTAAAATAATTAAAATTAGCAATTAAATTAAAAACGGAAGGTACATGCAATTTCATTAAGGAGCGATTAAGTTATAACATACTAACATTAAATTAAAGTTTAATTTTATCAAAAGTCAAGGGGCATCATGAAGAGTTGTGCCTATGAGGAAAAGGAGGTTTATAAGAGAAATCAAAAAGGAGAAGGAATTATCATTGTGATTTGTGAATACATTTTTACATCTGAATTATTACTCCTTGTGGAAATTCGACTGTGTTTCAACAACCTGAGGGCGAAACCCCTCAAGGTCTGAAATTAGAAGACAAAAACCCCCTAATTTCCATTGCTGAGTTAGTGGTTGGAAACAATTCAAAGGAATTTTAGTGAAGATAGATCACTGCAGATTTGGGATAATTAATAGCAGATACAAAGGATAAGTTCCCTCTTTTCTGAAACATATTCTAAAAATAATATATAAATTAAAATAAACTGCTAAAACTGCAGTTTCTGAAGTTGATATCACATTTATAATTAATTGTGCTGCTATAATTGTAAGTTAGATTTTATAATATTTAAAGAAAACAAGGAACATTTTAAAGGGGACATTACCACTTATTATTCAAGGATTATGTAGAGATCTATCTTGGATTAGTAAGGTAGTAACCAACGCATAAAAACTTCAGCAGGTTATCATGAACTACTCTATGCCCTAAGCAATATATAGGAAACACACTTTACTCCACACTTCATTGTATTTGAACAAATTACAAAAAATGAAGCAATCACTCACAGAGATGGTGGCATCAATATGCTGGAAAAAGATGGATTCGTCCAGGCAGTCTTATCTCTACATGTAATGAAACAGCCAATTTGATATGGCATTGCTTTAAGTTTACTTCTGCAACAAAAAAATGATCTTTAACAATTTTCTATCCTATTTTTTGAGCCCATTCATTTATTTTATAGTGACTGATCATACATGGGAGGTGTTTCCAAGAACCTTGACCAAATGAGGAAAAGGCTAGATGCCTTGACAAGGCATGGGTATCCCTCATTTGATGGAATGACAAAAGACTTGGTTTGAACATGTAGTGATAAGTGGTGGAGGATGCTCCATAGTCCTTTTCACGTCATTACATTGATGCTTAATCCAAGGTTGTTTCATAAGAAACCATTGTTAGATGATGGAAATGAACCAAGCATGGCAAGCACACATTGACAGGTACTATCAATCTAGAGAGGATTCTGCTAGAATCAAGGAGCGCACACTGTATGGGACAAGCAAGTCCTACCTACAACTGCCACATGTTTCCTATCTTAGATATTGTAATCTATTATATTTGCTAAGACACTTGGTTGTCAAACTTAAAAAGTGAAATTCATGTTATTTTTTATGATTTATTAAAAATTCTATATAAAATCTATATTAAACTTCAATTGTTTTATATAATATTTGCTTTATAGGTGTCAAAAGGAAATAAATTAAATCGTAAATCACAAGAGTGTTCGTAGCAGGAACCCATGTTCAAATTCCAAAGAGACATGTTACATACTTCAGAGTACAAAATGTTGATGTTTTATTGGGTAAACTACCATATCCAACTCAAGGTGTAAAATACAACATTCAACAAGATCAATTGCAAGTACTAGTGAACTTTACAGAAGAGATACCCAGCAGTCATGGCACCTAGCCTAAAGACACCACCCCCACCACCACACCAGGGAATTTACCAATAAATAAAACACAAATTTCATAGGTGAGCAGTGCCTCTGCCTGAAAGCAAAATCGAAGTTAAGTATGCGTTCATTAAAAAAGCATAATATGTTAAGAGCAAAAGGATAGATAAACTTATGTATGTCCATTCTAATCTTCACCTTTTATACCCAGCTTCATCCAAGTAGCTATCAAGACCTCATGTGATGTGAGCTTATGATGCCATGATAATGATAATGGATTGCCAATTGAGGTGACAAAGCCTAATGTGGAGGCTTGCATATTTGAATATGGATTTCAGGAGCATTCAGCTATGGAGAGGACCAAGGCAATAGAAGCAACCATACTCCTTCAACTTATAGTGCACTTGGTTCCTTGAAGACATAGATAGGCTTTTATGATGAAATTGATATTGATTCTTGTGCACAATTTTGATTTACATATGATATACAAAGTGCATCTTGAAACTTGATTCGACTCTCTATTTTTCCTTGACATCTACTATAGATGCTTTTTGTTATCAATGCGGATCCAAATAACAATTTACTTCATCATACAACTAAAATTCAATCAGAAATAGAGCCGAAACAGACGACAATTTTGTCAATGAGAAAACCAACAGAAACAGCAGATAAGCCATTGGATCTTTCTCGGGATGGTTTCCAAACAACTACTGACGAACAACGTGCCAATCCTAGATGGATATCATAATTATCTCTCGCAGAACAAGAACCCACCCATTACTTACAAAGGCGAATGCGTGTATCATTCATTTAACATAAGGAATTTAAGCACAAAACTCCCTCATAATTTACCAGGAAAAATGCATTTATCATTCATTTAACTGAAGCAGTCGAACATACCTATTCCGTTTTTGGAATACTTCATTGCAACCCCAGCAGTCGAAACGGCCCCGACCAAGCTCCCAGCGGCAGATATCTTCGCAGCTTGTCTCGTCAGCTGCAGCTGTTAATACGAAAACAACAACACAAAAGAATAAGAAAAAAACCCTACGTCATGCACAAAAAATATTAAAAAAAAACCAGAAAGAAGCCAAACCCTAACGAGTTAAATCACCTGAGGGCCATAGACAGGATCTGATTGAACAAACTCCTCCACGTCAGCTTCGGTCCATTTGGGAAGGGGCTTGTCTCTGGCGTAAATCTTCTTATACTTGTCGAGATTCTTGAGTCTCTCGTTCCAGTATGCTTTGTACGAACTCCAATATGAAGCCAAGGATGATGGTGAGCCTTCTTCTCCCATTTTTCCTGCAATCGTATGTTATGATCCTCCTCTCTTCATTCAATCCGACATCTCCCTGCGGCCTTCGACTTTAAAGGACCATATGGTAATTAAAATAATGGGAAAGGAATCCAACTCGGAAACTGATAAATTTTGGAGGAAAGGATACTGTGAATTGACGGCTAAGGGGAATATTAAGTATTTTAAACATTATATATTTAATATGTATACTAGCAATGGCACCCTAGTGTGCAATAGGTACGCCAAAGAGTTTGTGGATGGTGGAATAGGGAGAGATTTTGGGATTATGTTTGTAGCAAAAAGGCTTGTGCTATCGTTGTGTGCATACTGAATAAGTGTTACAATGAACAGTAAAATATGTAGAATCTAAAATATGTAGAATCTATAATTAAGTTTCATATGTAGGGGAGATGATCCAGTAGTTGAGCATGTTTGAATAGTTTTGATAGTAATTGTTTATATAATGCCCAATATTTTCTGTGCTAAAAAAAACATTATGTGATTGCACAAGTTTTGGTGACACTTTTTGTTGGGCGTTTTTGGACAGCTTGACAAAAAGCATGTTGATGTGCCATCATATTTGATGATGTGGGTCTGAAACCTTAGTTATTAGCAGGGGGGTTGCCAAGTAAGTTGTTGTAACAAATTGGGAGTGAATTGAAATTTCCATGTAGGATTAATAATACTCATATGAAATTATAAAAGTGGAATATTGGCCCTTTAATTTTTGTGAAAGTATGTTAGCACATAATAGATTTGGGTGAAAGAATATTTGTAATAGAAAATTTTGTATTGAATTGTATTACAGAAAAATAAAATAAAATTCCAGAGTGAGCCATAATTTGAAGACATTTTAAGCATTGAGAGAAATAAAAGATTTACATGTTAAGTTGAGCAAGTATTTAGATATAAGTGAATGCATAATTGATAAATGATCTTCTATTTACACAGTAATACTTGGTGAGCAATGATATTTACATAGTAATACCAGCTGAGTAATGATATTGACATAATTGAAATGATTAATAGTCTAGGTAATAGAAATGATGAATAGATTTACACCTTCAATAATTCTGACATTGAGATGACAAGTCTGCTTAATATATACTCACATAACCACTATCTCCTATTCCAATTGACAAGTATAATCGCAAAAGCAAAGAATGATGAAAGCAACAACTCAATATCAAATGAAGTTTGAAACCTAGTTTTTTTTTCGAACAATGAATATGCAGTTAGCATTGCCTTGCATAGAACCCGTTGGAAAAATACCTCTAATTGATATTGAATGAAAGTATTTGTTTTTAAATCTGCAAAACAAGCAAAGTTGACAACAAATATGTTGTTTATTGGACCTCAAAAGAAGAGCATATACATTGAAGAGCTTTGTCATTTCAAAGCCAAATTTTAATTTTCAAAATGTTTTGAAAAGCTAATTCATAAGGGAAAAGTTGTTCAAGATAAAACTTCTAATATTGTAAAGTAGAACATCATAGTAAGGTTAAGATAAATAAATTAGAAAAGTATTCCCAAAAGGCAGATTAAATATAAGCATGCTCTAAAATGAGGTAACTAACTTATTGTGCCAAATGGGATGCAGTCCAATACATTGCTTTAATATTAAATTTATCTGTAGAACCCTCTGAATACCAACTTTCACAACTTTGACTTCATTGTACAATATCAAGGCCGTAAAAATACAGGTAACCAAAATCCAATTTCCACATTACATTAATAAAATAAGAGATTGTAATCTAGTTTCTGTAATGAAGAAGGTTAGAAAAATATAATTCACTTAAATGATAGATAGTACTGATGGTAGAACATGTTTTTCATTTTGTTTTCCAAGAAGTTGTTGTAGTGATTTATGTTTGTGAGCTAATAACAATCTAAATGGCAACATAGTATAAGACATTTATTTAACAACTTAATTAAGATTTACAAATAGGAAATAAGCATTTAACTAATTAGTAAAGTATAATATCAAATTTTGGAAATTGAGGAACACCAATTACTTGCAAATTAAAGAAATACATTGTTAAAATTGAAGGTCTTATGGAAAAAGAAAATACAAGGAAAATTGGCAAAAAAAAAATTGTTGGAGAAAGTATATACAATGATTATATTGGGAGGACGTAGTAAAGTTGAATATAGATAGAGTAACCAATTTCTTTACATTGCAGACATATATTCGGCATAGTATGTGCACAACAAAAAAAACTAATAATGGGCTAATGCATATCAAGGTAAATTTGGAAGGCAGCAATTATTGCAGGTGCAGCAGCAGTATTATAGAGTTGATCATATTTAAGCTCCCTTAGGAAATTGCATAAGCCCTCAAGTTTTGTGTAGCTGGATTGTTAAGTTGACACTGAGGCCTGGAGATTCTTGATATCCAATTCTTCAATAGGATCTGCTATCTGACATGCAAGTTTGAGTTTGTCGACGATGTCGATGCAACTATTAGATACAGTTGTAGAAAGGTGTCGAATGGTTGCATGCACAGAGTTAGGTTTATTCACTGTTGACGATGACTTTGATGTTGTTGGTGTTGGATGCACTGGAATTGAGGGGCTTGGTTGTATAGGAGTATTCAATTGTGTGGCCATGACCTAGTATGTGTCGGTGGAATGAGCAAATTAGCAGAACTATATTAGATGAAACAAACATTATGTAAAACAAACGTTTCAATTATATAAATAGCAAAGATATAAATGTAATCTATATTCGAATAAACAAGACAATATAGTATGTGGCAAATCTTGTTTTGTTTGTATTTTTTTTTGGAATAAAGGTTAAAGGTTAGTGAATTGCGTGATCAATTTTCATTAGACATAATAGTAAGCTTTGAAGGAGTTTAGAGGGTCTAACCTGTAGTTATTTGCAACCCGAGTGTTTTTTCAAGAGCTTATTTCAGACAAATCCAATAAGCGTTTCTCCTCTTCCTTTTGACGTGCTACATATGGACTATGTGTCATGCGTGCATATCTTTGGAAGGTGAAGGCTAGCTTGATACGTAATCTTGCAAGTGCACGAACTCTAGAAATAGTTGTGAATGTTAGCCCTTGTCAGTCGACGTTGTCGATGTCGATAATTGCCTTTTCTAGTGTAAGGCCTTGTGACTTGTGTATTGTTAGAGCCTATGCCATTTGAAGGGGGATTTGATGACAGAGTCCACGACTCACAGGGGAAATAGGGACATATTTTGGGTTAAATTGGTGTTTCCAAAGATAGTAACATGCATTGGTTATGAAGTGAGACCATTTCATTTGTTGTAAAAAGGTGTGTTGAGAACAGAAATTTTGTTTGCTCTGTAGAGGCCAATGATGAGCTTGAGCGTGTCATTAGTACTTGCCAATCTTCAACTATAGGTTTTGCATTGCACAAATTGGAGAGGATAGTATGGAAGGTAACTTGTGTTGGTTCCTCACCGATCTAACGAAATTTTTTGCTTTGTGTCACAACTTTGGTGAAGTTGCGCCATAGTGAACCCCCATACAATGTCGAGGTGTACATGGGAATATCCTTGACTAGTGGAAGTTGGCCAAGGTCACTGAAGAGCATGATTGATCACCCTCCAAATGGAAGTTGGTTGTGGTTGGGGAATGCTTCACGTAGCCTCATGTCAATGCTTTGAAGTAATTTGGGACCAATGAAGCTCATTTCATCTATTAATATATAGCAAATGAAGTACATTTTTTCTTGAAAGCTTGCTAGTGTTTGGCCTTGTAGGGGACAATATCTTTGATAGGTGCTCGTAGGGCTAAGTGGATTGTTGATGCTTGGATGTTGAATGCTGCTACACCTGTAGGTGCAAGAAGTAGTAATGGTGAAGGGCCACTTTGGGATGAATTATGGATTGCAGTTTGGATGGCTTTTATTAGGTGTGATTTACCTATTCCAACAGTTCCTTGAACAATCATTTTTAAAGGAGTTTGGTAGGTACTTGCATTTAGATGCGAGGAAACTATATCTAATGCTTTTTTTTGTTTGACAGAGAGCTCATACTGGGTAGCCAGAGTGGGAAGATAGGGGACTACAAATGTTGGACGATTGGATTCTATGTAGGTAGTAGCATAGAATTGTTCGTGGGGAGTGAGTTGGGAAGAACCCTAATCATGGTGCAAGTCAATGTCACGGTGACCAAGCATATCAAGTTCATCAAAGTGAAAAGGAAGGATTGGGTATAGGCTTGATAATACTTGCCATTCAGATGGGTTGTTTTCTTGCACTATTCCTTCTTGATTGGAAGAGGATGTAGAGTTGGTTTCTTCATAAGGCTTTGATGGTGTGCGGAGCACATGCCAAGGATGATATCTGGTTGAAAAACTCTCCCACTACTTTATAATAGGAGTGGTTGACAAAGTGAATTCATTGCGAATGTTGTGGAAATGTTTGTACAGTAGTAGTTCTGAGCAACAAAATGCTTCAAAGTGATTGGTGTCTCTTGCAGGAATGGAGGTGAAGCACGACGAGACACGAACAATGGCTTTAATGGACCGTTCTTTCCATTGGTTGTGTTTTCGAGATGCCTTATAGGTCCACTTTTGGGTGACCTCAAGAAGTGGCATAGCCTCTAATTGTATTGGACGAACCATGTAAGCATAAATGCTATTTGGGGAGCTAGTGGTTGATTCAAATGAGAGATAGATCTGTTGAATGTTTTTTTGGTTAACATTTAAAGAGACAAATGTTCGGCTAGATAGGGAGAGTGGAAGTTTAAGTAGGAGGTGGCAAGTTTCTTGAGATCCAATATCACGGTCCACTAGTGTATCAGTAAGCATTTTTTTGAAAGTTGTTGGGGTGGGCTTGTCAGACTCCATATTGGATGAAATACGTGATAGCATTGCATGGTATGTTTTTGACTTGTTTTCAGCTTTGGTTGCATATTTTGCAATATACTTGAGGATTGCATGGATAGAGATAACAGGCTAGCAATCCACATTAGCTCTCCAAATGGAGAGGATGGAAGGGTTGTGTAGATTTAAGCTGTCGTCATTGCGAGCAGCGGTGAATTTTGGTTGGCCAGCTTCATCAATTGCCAGGGTGGAAAGTTCTTGAGTGGGCCAAGGGGCTTTGTAACGACAATGTAGGGATTGGCCTTTTTTCCTAAGGCATGTTTGCAAGGTACACTTTGTATGACGTTGAACACAGTTGACCAGTTCAGTGTAGTCAATAAGAGGGTCGGCTTGCAAAATCATTCTACTGTCCATCAAACATGGGTCATCGCCAAGAGATCAATGAATTGTTTGGTTCTTTGAAAGTAGCGCTTGAGGGTTCCATGCAAAGACATGCCTTTAAATGTATTCAAGGGAATTTTACAGAGATTGAAGGTTATTCCATTATAGTTTCCCAATATTTCGTGCTTCTTCTAGCCAAAGGAAACCATGAATATGTGCAAAGCCTATGTTGCCACTCATACCTGGTAGATTTTTTTGTTTAGAAAGTATTTTAATGGTATCCATTGGAAATGAACGAGGGTACAATAAAATATACCTATACCAGTAGTTGGTTGCACCAAGTAGTTTTACCAAAACCTCTTCACGAAATGTAGTGAATCTATGGTGCATATAGTGTGCAACAAGGTGTGGATTTTGTACTATGTTTTGTATCCTCCATTTATAAGTGGCTTGCATGTTTGAAGGTGCAGCTAATGGCATGATCTTGTGCAGGTCTGACCATTTTGTATCAGTTGCACTGAGCTTGAAGAATAGCGATGGGCAACCAACTTGGATAACCATATAAGAGAGCTCCCCTCTACAACAGTTCCAAAAAGGGTGTGTTCCTCGAATTGATGATCCAAAGCGCATGAGTTGTTTAGCAAGTTGTTCATCTAGAAGGTCCTTTAACCGTTGACGAAGATCAAAAATTGTTGCTGGCAAGGATGTATCAATGTGCTTATGGACAAATACAAATGTTGTGGCTTGGCTATGATGACGCATAAGAATATTGAGTATGAAGTACCTGAAGCGAGGGTGTTGGTCAAACCTATTATCAAAGTACCTAAGCAAGTGGAGACCATATTCATGTAACTTAACTTCTTGCATGCGTTGTTGTTTGAATGCAGCTTGGTCATTTGGGAACAAAGTGGGGAAAGCCATAACAAACAATCCTTCAGTGGGGTACTCATTAATGGGGGATGGTGAAATGGGTGGCCAATCCATAGCAAGGTTGGTCGCCCTTGACCTAGTTGCAATATAGAATGTAATTCTTCTACTTCTCGACGTGTTGGTGGAAGGATAGCTACAAAGAAAGTCGAGTGGTGAGTATCTTCTTCATAAGGGTCAAAGGTTGTAGCATCTATGTGCATAGAGCCTGTTGATGTTGGGCTAGTGAATGTGGTTGTTGCAGATAGGAGGTTAATAATGTTAGTGGAAGCAATTGGTAGACATGCTAATGCAACCTCATCTAAGTGCACATTTTGGTAGTATGGGTCGTGCAAGGTTTTATAGTGCAGTGCCTCATAAACACGCCCTCTACTCACGTAGAATCTATAGTCCTGTTGGCCGATGTTTTTCCTATTAACTAATAGGATGTCTAATTCATCTATACGTCTAGGCAAGTGGGTGGCAATTAAAGAAATATCTTGAGGAAAGGAAATAGTGTGTCCACTATATTTTAGTTGGCCTCCCTTTGCATAGGTAACTTGAAGGATAGGGCTGACCCTAGCTATTAGCATCTCTTCAACTTGGGTGAGTTCTTTTAAACATAGGGGTTGCTCACCAGGGTCCATGTTATTCCATGCGATGACCATTTTTTTTAGATGCACATCTGTAACAAGTAGGCATTCCATGTACTTGTTTTATCCTTATACCTGGATATTTTTCCATGCATACTAGACAAGTCGACATGCTTGCTAGTCTATCAAGCATAGAACATAAATAATTTCTTGTAGCAATAAAGCTTTGACCAAAGATTGGATGCAGGTGGATCTGAATGGGGGAAGCAAATGAGGGGAGTGTAGATGTGGAGGTGCTAGCAAGGGTGTTGTGTGCGAGTTCTCGTCTTCTTCTATTGATGATGTCTTTTTGTGCATGGTAGTGAGTGTGTTGTTGTTGGTTACATTGGGCTTGTTTAACTTGCGAGCTTGAATTTTCCATATCCATTTACTATTTTCTGTACGTTTACAAAAAAAAATTCAACAGTAAGCAATTGAATCTAAACAAATTATATCGAGTAGTACGTAGTTGCATTGAAACCATGAAAGAACAAGATTGTATGTCATTGAAAGTTTGCATAGAAGGTGCAACATTAATGGGGATAACATAATAAAAGATGGGAGTAATAAATGTTCTTAAAAGGAAATATCAAATAAGCAAGATAATGTGTAAACTAAAGACATCGACCATAATACAATAGCATCAAATAGACGTAAAGCATTGTGAATCTGAACATAAAATAAGAGCGAGGAATAATTAAATGTTTGTTTTAGGTTTTTTTTGGTATTACATGTGTGAAACTGGAAATGGATATGAAAGTGTACATAACTATGCTAAAAGATTTGGAAGTATAGTACTGCACAAAACGAAACCATTAAATTTTGTTCTTCGTATATTGCAAGTAGATGTGTGATTAAATGTGAAAAGGCATGAGAGTAAATTGCATAGACATTACACAGAAGAGTGATTTGCAATCTAGCAAGTTGGGAAATATATATATATATATATTTTTTGTTTGCAACTCTTTGTCGTGCGTACAAATATGCACAATAGGACATTACATGACAAGTATACTTCAAAAGCTTGTAATTAAAAAGCTAAGCACGTTTAATAGTTGTGGTAACAATGCTTTGTGTTTCATGGCCATCAAAAACATTTGATTGGATGGTAAGTGCCAGCAGAAACTCACAATTGACAACTGTGTCTAGAATTTCTCTCGCTGCATTGGTTTCTGCTAGTAGGAGCTGGAAGTCTTCTGCGCATACTCCTAACAACATATTTGTTGGCTCTTCAAATGCAGTAACATTAAGAAGATGGCCTGTACCATCCTACAATTCCATCTTTAGCATGTAGGTTAAATCACAGGTATCAATCTCTAAAGAGCACTTGGGGCATTTAAATGCACCTGGGGTAATCTAGAGAACCTTTTTCTTACAATTTTTGCTTTCCACCATGCAAGGGCATGATAGGTAGTAGAAGTTGTCTAAGTGGAGCTTTGTGATAGTGGCCTTTACACAAACATTTTGTTTGTCAAGAAAGATTGGTTTTGCAATACTTGAAATAGGAATTGGGTTTTCAAATTTTTGGGTCAACAGATGGCTCTTTGAGAGGGGAAGAAAAGGTTGGGTAATCCCTATACTGGCATACCATTTATGTAATGTTGAGGCTTCAACCAACATGGGATTGATTACAATGATTGTTGGAAAGATAGTATCTATATATTTTCTAGATCATGCCATTATGCAACCACTTTTAATCAAAATAATTGGTGGGTTGGGCTTTAGGGGAAGGTCAACTAGTTGTTTCCCAGCAATTTGGCAATGGCTACCCCAAAGTCTGATGTCAATTGTTCGGTTTGACATATCCATGATTGTAGTTGTACACTTTGTGGTTTCGGTGCCATCCCTTTTGTGAATGGTTGATGCAGGGGAGATAGATAGAACAATACCAATGACATCTACAAGGGAATTAATAGGCAATGGCATTAATGGTTCAATGCTTTTGACATGGTAGTTGTGTGTTGGTATAGTGGACTCTACGCAGGTGAATGGAGTTATCGTTGTGGAGTTGTGGAGGAATATTTCATAAGGGTTTGTGCCACTACTATATTTTATGTTCCTAACTCTGATGCAGCCATTGGAGATGACATAAGTACTATTGGTCTCGATGGCATTGTAGAACTTGTCTACAAGATCATTAAAGCAGGTAACATGTATCTCAGACCCTGCTTTATCTACAAAATCAAACCCTAAGACTCCCATCATTATTTGAATTTTTGTACTCATGGATTGGACTTTTAGCAAGGGCACGACCCTAGATGGACCACTGCTTATGGTTTGGTGTTAAGGTTGCAATGGGATTTGGTTCAAATGGTTATTCAAGTGAAGATGTGGGAGATTGACTGGTGCCCAGTGGCCCCTGAGAGCTGCTAGAGGGTGTGCAGGTTACAACTTGATGAATACCAATTGGAGCTCCAATCATTGATGCATTGTTTGTAACTACTTCCAAGTTGTGAATTATGATAACCCTGCAATGAAGGGACAATTTGAAAGTGAATGAAATGTACATGCTTAAATAGCAAGAACTTAAAACTATAAGGTAATCATGTACATACGTGAATTTGTGAAATTTCTTGCAATCATATTCTTTGAGGTGGACAATGGAACCTGTGACTAAAGCCTCCTCCACGACAAGCTCATTGAACTGGGTGGGTAGCAATGCACAATGTGTGTGTGTCCCATCTGACAATTGTATACGGTACTTGACAAGCATAGCTTGGGGTTATTCAATAGGATCGATAGATGCAACTTGTAGAAAGGGATCTACATCAGGCATGCCTGAAAGGATGTCGACAATGGCATTCGTAGTTAATGTAGACATGACGACGTTGGAAGACATTTGAAGTGATTGGCCTGTAGGAAAGCTGAGCAGTAATTATGAAGTGCTTTGCACAACCGTTCATATGAGTACAACCTGAAATATCTTACTAATGTATGCAAATAATTGAATTTTGGTGGAAACAAAAAGGAGGATGTATTAGAAGGTTTTCTGAGAGTCTTTTGTTTGGTAGTATGGTAGCATTAGAAAAAAAAATCAAAATCAATAAAATTTTTGAGTATTTTAATTATTTCAAATTTCGTAATAAAATTAATTTTAATTTTATTTATTTATTCCTTAATAAATGTAAAATATAAATATTAATCTTTTAAATTTTTATTTTTTTAAAAATCATCTAAAACATTTTCAACAATTATCTCTTACTAAAATACAATCTTTCAGGTAGAATAAATATAATTAAATTAAATTAACTAAGTCTATTAGTTTTTATTTGTCAAAACTTAATTTCTTTTTCATAATTATCATATAGTACTAAGGTTTTTTTATATATATCATTTTTAAAAAGTAAGGAAAAATATAAAAAATAAAATTTAAATAATATGAAAATGGCGATGAATATAAAAATATAAGAAAAGAAAATATAGCTAACAGGGAAAATGAAAAAAATACAGTAGAAGGAATAATTAAAAGCACTAAAGTTTGTTATCCTTACAAATGAAAATAAAATACTTTTTAACTATTTATTCTAAATTTAAACTAAATTATATATAAACTAAATTAATTCTCTTCATATTATTCTTAATTCTATGGATTGCAAAATATTGAAACCTAAATTTACTCATTATGAGGTTCTTGGCCCTTATTTTCATTTTAATAAAGACACGCAAAAACCTATGGATGATGTTAGCCATAATTTTCATTCACTTTTATAGACATTTACAATAGAAGATAAAATAGAAAAGTGGCCGCGTGAAAGGCTGTCATATTGCACTACATTCATTATAAAAAAAATAAAGTCAATTTTGTGGATCATAAATAATAAACTAATAGAAATAGCAAACATATAAATATATATGAAATTTGAATAAAAAAATTCAAATTGAAAATATAATAAAACTAATAAAATTATAAAATTTATATTCCAATAAACACAAGTAATTGATAAAATAATAATATTATCAAATATTAAATTGTATAAATTAATTTTCATAAAATTATATTAATTATAAAATTATCAAATAAATTAAAATATAAATAACTTTACTTAATAAATGATAAAAGTAATTAAAAATGATTATTTTAATTAATTAATAAATTATAAAGGTGGACAATTTAAGAAAAGGGTCAATTTCATCATTCCGGCTCATAATTCATGCACAGTTAACTTCAACGTTCCATCCAACTTATTAAAACAAATCTGCTGCACAATTATCTAAAAAAGTTTTATAATTAAAAAAAACACTGAACAGGTTAAAATGTTTTGTACACCATTTAGCAACCAGCTATTGTTCTTCTAGAGTGCGCAAGTTAGTTGACTATAATAATTACTAGCATATGATTGCCTTATGTTGCTTTAAGGCGGAGAAATCATTTGGGTGGTTTATAGGTATTTAGAAATAGATGAACATGCGTAAGTGTGATCTGTTGAATATAGTTTTGTTGAAAATGTATTTTTTTTAATTTTCTTGGAAGCATTTGTTTATAATTGTTGTGGAATGAAGAGGGTTTTGTTTTTGTGTATATTGTGGTTTTATAAATTAAATTGAATGCACCTTATGATGAAAAGTGAATAAAACTTATTATGTTGGAAGTTTAAAATTGTAACATTTAATTTAATCATATTATTTTTTTGAGATTTGTAATGAGATACGTGCCTTGCAGATGCCCCCATAATTTGCATGCATATGTGATGTGATGTGGCAAATATTGGTGAAAGGGTGGGGAAATGGGGCTTTACTTGTGCCAAGGATTTAGCAAAATACAATAACTCGAGAATCACGTAGTTGCACCTTCCAAATGTTAAAAAACACAAATTCAAAGCTAAAAGCGCCGATAGCTAGCAAACCCTAGATGAAATCTCACCCGATCATCATTTTTTGCCATTTTTTCGGCTGAACGTAGGTCAAGTTTCAAGGCTTGTGACATAATACTCAGTTGGAGGAAATCATGGCCCTAGGGAGGAGACGTGTGGGTTTGAGCAATACCCATCTGGAGAGAGTGCTCGCGCAACCCGTTTAGAATTAGTCTATGTATAAAACAATTTTGAAGGCGATTTTTCATTTGAAATGCATATATGTGATTTGCCTGGCTGCATTCGCCTATTGATGGCACTTGCACAGTTCGTACTTACTAAAGTTGTGCGGTGAAATGTAGCTGGCAGGCACAATGCGGACATCAACCTTACGATTATGCAGATCTAGTGGAACGGGAAATAAAGGACTGGTAATAACGTTGAAACCTGCAATTTTAGGGGTTGTTGGGATCACTTCATTTATAGAAGGGGAACAAAACAACCATGACTATTCTTCGCGACATCAGTGGTATGGTGAAGCCTGGCAGGTAAACCACAACCAAACATAAACATGCTCTTCCGCATAGGATTACTCTCCTCCTTGGACCTCCTGCTTCAGGCAAGTCTATGCTGCTCTTGGAGGATTTGGCACGCTTGGAGACCCTAGACAATGGAAAGCCATTGGAAGCGTCTTGTGCAAGGGATATTCCTAAAAAGTGGTAGACTGGTGTGGATCATGGCGGCACACCGTGGCTAAAAATTAGGTTTTGGCGACGGTTTTAGAGTATGTTTATTAAAATGAAAGGTACTATCATGAAATTTGGCGACCTGCAACCTAAAAATTAGGTTTTGGTGAGGGGTATGTTTAGTAAAATGGAAATTAGGGGAAACATAAATATGTTTTCCAAAATATGATCTTCTCCTTGGAAATTATTACGACTAAAAATAGACTTTTAGGCAATTCTGAATTAAAAAAATTCTCTAATAATGGCAGCTTTCTAAACACATTCAAAAACTCTGAAAACCCTAGTTGGAAAAACATTTTAAAGTTGTAGACAAGAGTGACTTACCTAGAAGATACTTAAGGAAACTATGCAGACTTTGCAGGAAGAACGACAAGTGGCTACGTACAGAGAAGAACGACAAATGGCTACGTATGATTCACAAAACAATAACAATACTTATAAAATTAGAATAAAAGTAGTTGATAGTGTACAGGTTGGGAAAAATCTCTTATTCAAATAGTGCCAATTGACTTACCTCAGAAATATGCAGTAATGGTGTATTTCTTCACTGATGGCGACAAAGCTTGCAGGAAAAGTTTGCAGAAAAGATATTACGAAAGCCTTAAGATATTTTTGCCACATATAGATTGCAGATGAAGAGAGTAAGGCAAAGTAAATGCAACATTCCCCCACCTAATTACAGATATTTCAATCCCTACCTCATTAATTCCATCCCTACGGTATTAAATGCGAGAAAGATATTACCAAGAAGGAATGTCTGTGAGGTTTTTGGAAACAATCAACAGTTGGCAATGGAGGATTTGTCAACCATGCCTTCTAACTCCTTTTGAACCGTCAAAGGGAAAAATGAGCTTCGAAAGCTCATATAGGACATGCCTTCGGTGTAATAAATTATTATTTAATTATATTTATTTTATAGTTAACATATATAATGTAATACATATTTATTATTATACTTTATATTTTCTATTGTTATTAAAAATATTTTTATTATTTATTTATTTTATGGTATTTATTTTTTATTTTAGATTATAAAATATAATTTGTTAAAATATTCTTAATTTAATATTATGAAAATAAATCATATTTTATATATTTAAATATTTTAACATAATATTATAATATTTAGATACTATATATTTAATATTTATATACACTATACATTTTTTAATATAAATGTAATACAATTTTTTACATATATTACTAATTAAAATATTAAAAATACTAAATTTTAATATTTATCTATGTCAATAGTGACATGGTGTGATGGTTGAGTTGTTGTGTTGTTACTTTCGCCATTAAGGTTCAAACCCCTTTGGGTGGAAATTGTTGAGAATTTATTTTAGGGATAAGATCCCTATTTGTCCCCCATGCAGTTTATAGGGGACGGATGCCCAACCAATTCCTGCAGTCTAAAAAAAATTTATAAAATAAAATTACATTTTATATATTTAAATATTTTTAGCATAATAATATAATATTTGGATATTATATACTAAATCTTTATATCATTATATGCACTATTATATAATATAACTTTTTACATATATTACTAATTAAAATATTAAATATATTATAAGTTTAATATTTATCTATATTGGGGTTGGGGCCCTAGCTCGGTTGGCTAAATCTTTCTTGTTGTAGGAGGTTGGTCACGAGGTCTAGTCTCCCCCACCCCCGTGGTACCGGAGGGCGTGTCGCGCCAGCGCCGCCGGTCACGTTAAAAAGTTTACCAGGCGCACTGCAGTTTATAGGGTGTCGTGCTACCCGATTCCTGCAGTCTAATATATATATATATATATTTATCTATATTTATTTTTAAAATATATATTATATTTATTGAAAAATATATTTATTATTATATATTATATGAAACATAATGCATATTATTAAATATAAATATTATATACATACACTCTCTTTTTCTTTCACCTTATCTCTATCTCTCTACATCTACCCCTTCTCTCTATTGTTTTTCTCCTCATTTATCTCAGTCTTGCCCCCTCTATATATTCCTTTATCTACCTCTCTCACTATATCACTTCCTATATCTTTATCTATCTATATTTCACCCTCTCCCTGATTTTCTCTTCTCTTTCGATATTTTCCTTTACCCTTCCTTCCTTCCATTTCTCCTTATTCTCCTCTTTCTTCTCCTCCTCCCCTCTACCTCTCTCTCTATATATATCTTCCTTTCTCGCGATATATATATGTTCTCCATCTCCCTTTATCTATCTTTATATTCAACCTTCTCTCTTCCTTTATCTTCCTATATATCTCTATATCTATTTTTCTTTCTCATTTATCTATTCTCCTCTTTTCTTCTATCTATATCTCTATCTCTATCTCCATCCCCATCTATATTTGTCTTCCAAGCTTACTTCTCTCTATTTTTTATCTCTTTATCTCTCTCCCTCTCCCTCTATCTATATCTCCTTATATCGCTATATTTATATCACTCTATCTTGCCATATATATATATATCCCCATCTCTTTCTCCCTCTTTATCCCCTATCTATCTTTATATCTCAACCTCTCTCTTCCCTTATCTTCCCATATATCTCTATATCTATATATATATCTCCCTCTCCCTCTCCCTCTATATCTCTCTATCTCTTCCTCTCCATCTCTCCCTCTCTAGCTCTCCCCCTCTATCTCCCTATCTCTCTCTATCTTTATTTCTCCCTCTACCTCTCTATATCTCTATCTATTTATCTCCCTCTTCCTCTCTCACTCTATATTCATCTATACCTCTATTAATTGTCTCTCTCTCCCTCTCTCACTCTATATTCATCTCTATCCATCCATCTCTCCCCCTCCCTCTTCCTAGAACTCTATTGTCTTCTCGAATTAGAGGTTTTCTTTCACTCATCTTTGGAGACCTTTGTTGCATAAGCAATTTCATTTTTTGAATAGCCTGCCAATTGAATTCATGTAATACATAAATTTATGCAAAAAATAGGCTAAAATATTCCATAGTTGACATTCCACACCTCTTCAGCGTACCCATTTCACACCAAGGTGAAATTACTAGTTGTAGCTATTCACACTATTTTGAGTTATTGTTGTATCAATCAACCACTTCAATGCTAGCTTTTCTTCTCGTGTGTTATGTTTTTGATCAATTAACAACTTAAAGAATTTAATTGGTGAAGTCAAAAAAATAGCATGAAGTTTTGCAAAAAGTAGTGAATTTACCTTGTTTCAATATTAAAAAAAATAGTGAGTTTACTCATTGTCTTAGAGAAAGCAATCAGTTTGTAAATTGCTTAGAAAATTGTGGTATTGACCAAAAATCCCTTTGCTAAGATAAGTAGTGAAGTGAATAAGTGGTCAATTAAAGATTTAATTTTCAATGGCACTAACATTAAACATTCATTATTAATTTTAGATCACCTTTTATTGAATAATTTTTTTAATGTTTTGTAACTAGCATATATATATCTTACTCAGTAATCTATATAAGAACGTCGAAATATATCATTTTTCAGGTATTCATTTTTTCAATTATATAGTTGGATTATATTATACAAGTGTAGAATACAATGACATTTATATATCAAAGGAGAATGAATATATTTATAGATATGGACATTGTATTGAATGGAAAAGTATATAACTTACATTAGTTATATTTGAAGGTTGCGAGCCTAATTTCTTCTACTTTTCATAAATGATAAATCTTACATTAAAATGATAGATAATCATAATAAATTGGTCAAATGAAATTTTTTGAGATAAGTCACTTGTTATGATTTCAATGATTTGTTTTTTAAATGTATACATAGTCGAATATTTTTTGTTGTATTTTATTTCATTCTAAAACAATTTTGTTTTGTTAAATGGTGCATTGGATTTGTGGTTTTATCTATGGTTGTTTTGGTATATGATATTTCTAGAAAATATTAAGAAGGATAAAAGAAGAAACCCTAACTCCAAGTTAGCTAAAGAAAAATAAACCAAAGAAATAATAAAATTGAGTATTGGAATGCTAGAGGAAGGCAAGATGTTAGATGATTGAAAGGACCAAGGTGTTTTGTGGAAGGAATAGTGGTAAGCAAAGAAAATTTGGAAGGATTAATTTGTGAGTATTTGAGTGATGTTTTTGTGAACAATAATCTAGTAAGGTTTAAGATTTGAAGGCTCGAGTATTGATAAGGATTGAAAAAAGATGAGGGTAGAATACTTGAGAGTTCAGAAGCAATGACAAATGAGATTGAAGACATAACTGATTGTGGTACCATAGATGAATAAGAAGGGTAATAGAATTAAAGTAAAGCATGGTTGTTGATAAAGAATAAATAAGTTGATGAAAGAATGTAGGAGGTATGAAAGGTGGAGTAATAAGGAAAGATCTAGATGGACGGGTGAGGACACAATTTCCAAAAATTAAATGTGGTCCTTGAACAAATTGCAGAATCTTGGATGAATAGTAATGATAAAGCTTGTGGTATTTTACTTCAGAGATAAGGAGTTAGGAAGTGAAGAAAGGACATTTTATAGAAATACATGTAATAGAGTTAGAAAGAAAAGATTTGAATTATGTAAGAAAAACATGGTGAGTACAAAATAGTTGGAAAAACATGTGAATGATTATAGATGGCATTTGGTGATGGAAGACCTTATCTAAAAGATGTAGAAAATCAACTTAGGAGAAACAAATACAATAAAGGATATTGTTAGGGCTAGCCATTTTTTCCAAGTAGTACCATAATAGAAAGGAATTGTAGGTCTAACTCATCATTGATTGTTTAAAGGTGAGTAGCTAGGTGAAAATATAATTTTGAATATTTTGAGGTTTGTTGTTTGAAGAAATGAGATTGTTATGTAATAAACACTACTTGTGCAATTTAAAAGCATTATCTTATGTAGTAGAAAAACATATGGAAACTGTAATAATTCTTTGCTTGCATACCAATGTGTTTTGTTACAAATCTAATGTTGGAGCCAATGAATTTAAAAAAACTCGTCCTACTTCGATACATTGTCCCTGTGATGTTAGAGTGTCCCTAATTTCAACAACAAAAAAGGGGACGCCCATGTGATGGTAGACATGTTAGGGATACCCCAATTTCTAGAAATGGGGGGAGTGACAGGGGTGGCAAGACACATCTAAGAGGGGTACATCTAGTTTTTTGTCATCTTAGATGTCTAGGACGAGTGTCTAGGCCTTGAGGACATGTTCTAGGGAAAATTGACCTACCCTCAAATAGTTGTCGTTGATTGATCTCATTCTTATCATAAGTGCACAACATGTCTTCTTTTCCTTGTTGACCAAACAAAATAATTGGCTTAGATGGTACATTATATTCATATTTTTTATTATGTCGTGAGTAAAGGAGATGTCTAAGATAATTGGGTTAGTTTTAAAGGAAAACACACTATTTTCCATATATTCATGTGTTGGTGTTTCTTGGATCTAAAAATGGATTTTGACTATTTTAATATTATTAGATAGCTGAATTTCAAAATCCAGTATCAATCACCTTGAGACAATCTATTTTAGTGCAAGCACATTAGAATTCCACTAGAGTCTTTTCTTTTGGAACCAATCATATCAAGTTCTTGCTATACTACATTATAGTTTTATGTTTCGTTGGTTTTGTGGTAGAAAATTAACCTTGGAATAATTGGGCTACTTTTAGGGAAAAGGTATATTGTTTGTATTTGTGGGTTTGGAAAAATGGTGAATCTTGAATAATCAATATTTATAGAAAATTTTATATATGGATATGAACATGATCATTATTAGAAAGGAAAAAGCCACTATCAAACAACTTTAGATTTATCTAATAGTAAGCACACATTAAAATGCCTCTTTTCCTCTAGAAACCAACAATTTTTTTCACATCTATGCTATAATATATTCACATGTTTGATTCAGTTTGGGATAAAAGGATAAGTAGACAATATATTTGAAATAACTGGACCAGTTTCAGAGGAAAAGACATTGTTTTGTGTATTTGTGTGATTTGTTGTTGGTTTGGGCAAGTGGATATTTTGAATTTCTAGGGAAAAATATTTGGATTATGTGAAGATTAGAAGAAGCATTATACAATGTTTGTAAATGCAAAGAGCAAAGTAGAAATTAAAAGCAAAAAATCTGAAAAATTAATTGGTGGTTCTATAACCACGTTTCAAGGTGCAACCATAAAAGCTCAATAATATTTACTAATTTTTATCCAACAACAATTTTGAAACATATTCAACCAGATTTGAGGTTATAAATTTAAAAAATTTGCCTAAAATATCTTGCTTTTCTTTACTTATGAAGGCTTATAAACGAACCAAATAATTCATGGTAATCTAAATCAAAGCACAAACTTTTGAAACTAAAGCAATGCACACAGGAGTAAATCCAAGTTAATTTTATTAATTTATTTTGTATTCATATCCAAAATTAGTATATCCAGTTGACCTACAGATGAGAATTATGGAAACATAAGGCCAATTTATCCTTCATAAAAAAATTGATTTAACTTGCTTGCCAATCTAATCAAAATAGAGAATTGTTTCAATTTCTCAAAATAGCGAAAATTTCTTTTGAACCAGAAGGTTCAAACTTTCTTTTAAACCAGAAGGTTCAAACTTTCTTTTAAAAAGAAGGGGAGAATATGTAAACCAATTCAACTTTAAATCAAAGAGATAAGAGAATGCTTCTTCATGCAATTTTGGTCATTTACTTCAATGTGGGGTTGTGTTTTTATTATGGATTGCCAAATATAACTATTGCTTCTATAACTAATGTCGCCTCCAGCTATCAATTCCTAGAGGATTATCTTTTAACTGACATTTTTTAATCTAACCCTTACCAGGCATGTTTATAGGCACATATAATATCACCTGCAAGGGTGGTGCTACCACTCCTCTACTTGTTGATTACATTTATAATTAAATGTTCCTTTTGTCCAAAATTTGCTTAAAATCCTCCTCTACATTTGATTTTTTAATGATTACCCTGATTTACATTCGTAAGTAATTGGTTCAATGCTTTATTGCATATTCCAAATCTAGTTAAAACCTTCTTATTTGTAATAGTGTTTTGGATTTACATTTATTCAAGAGCCTTTTCATCTTTTCTTGCACATTGATGAGGGAAGGCCTCTTGTAAGCACCATGGAATAACAGAAGTTCAAAAGCAATTGTTGTAATTTTATTGTAATTTTAAAAATACACTTGAAATGACTGGGAAATTGTAAGCCTCTGGAGCTGGAAAGCTTTTGTAACTTGTTTTGAAGCTTCTAGGGTATTGGGGTATTTTGATTTTCTCAAAAAAAATGAATAGGGAATCCATTTGGAGATGGATGTTTGGTGATGTAGTTTATTACACTTATTGCTATTCTAATGTGATTTATTTTGAACACATTTTAGATATACCTAGACAAGATGCTCTTCTTAGTATGATTCTTGAATCTATTTAGCGAGAAGCACTTGCCACTTTATGGAATTGTTTCTAAAACTGTTCAAACTATTGAATCAATTGACTCAAATTGTACAATATTTTTATTAGATCATTTTGATACAAATAATTTAATTGACATGCACCACAAAAGCTTTTGCATGTTGTCTCTTCAAGGCAGGGTAAAATTTTGGCTTTATGTTTGCCTTCTCTTCCCACACATAAACACATGAAATTGAAAAGTGGTAGTGTAAGCAATTCATATGGATCTTATATAAATTTTTGGCTTTTTATCCACTTTGCATTTAGATCATCTTTCTTATATTTCTTTTTTTTTAATTCAATATGGCAAAACATGTGGAAAAGCGTGTACAATTGCCATTGTTGGCAGCAAGAAATTGTTGCTGATTTGAGGTCCATTGATATTTCAAATGCTTTAGAGGAAACCACTAAGCAACACCCTGTTGCTGATTTGAGGTCCATTGATATTTCAAATGCTTTAGAGGAAACCACTAAGCAACACCATGAAAGGGCAACACAACTGCATGATTTTGTCAATGAGTATATTGGCACTCTGAATAATTGGCCATGGTTGAACCTTATCCCAATAGAGAGCAACTTGAAGGAGAAAGTTTCCTCTCCTCAAATGATTGTTCTGCCTCATATAAATGGTCTTTTACAGGAAGTCTAGCATAATGAGCATGACAAGTAGTCAATTACAGTAGTCCTAGAAGCAATAAGGAGCTTTGTGGCAATCGTTGACAGGATTGTTAAGACAAGAAATTAAAATATGAGGAGGTTAAGAATGATATGAAAGAAAGTGTATAGCTTTTGGCATCAAAGATACAAGGAGAAAAAGGAGATCTTGAGAGAATGGAAGTGAACCAACGGGACCAAACAATAAGGATCCACTATTTGAAAGGCTAACTTAGCTAGAGCTTTTAAAAAAGAGAGTGGGGGGGACAATACATCTTGCAATTATCCTAGAGTCTTATCTCTTAATAGTCTTAAAATTGGCTTATCTGCAGGTTTGAGGCAGTGGTTAGCTTTACTTGTGTTTGCTGGGAGATTTACAAAATTCTGAATACGCTAACATCAAATCATAAATCATAAAACTATCACTACATTGAAATGAAATAAATTTCTACTCTTTTTTCAATGCCCATGCAAACCCTCTTATGGATTTTGGGATGTCCTCTCTGTATGAGCTAGCATTGTACTAAACACTGCTTATGCAATAAAAGCATTATCTTCTGCAATAGAAAAACATATGAAACCGGTGAAAAACAAAAAGATAGAAGGAAATGTTCCCTACTTCGTAGACAAAGACAAAAACAAACATTTTGGTGCAAATTTCTACTCATGCATCGAATGATGACCAGATATATGGTGCTAAAAAATTTAACAATTTGGGAAAGACAACCAATTTGGTACCTATTTCTCCCCAAGCGAAACCTACAAATATCCTCTAAGGCTTTGAAGGATGTCTTCTGCAGTAGAAAAACATATGGAAATAGCGCCCAATGATGATTAAGGACCGCTCACTCTACTCGGACAAAGGTATTTTGCTGACAGAAGAGAAGATTACCTGAAATATACAATGAACTATGCTGGAATAGTTTTGCATGATCTGCATGTCCTTAGTCGTGAAATACAACCTCCAAGTGTACGTCCTATATTCCCTCTTGACTTAGTAAATGCGTGACAACTAAAATCTTATATTCCTGGCACAACACTCTATCCAAGTTGAACGACCAAGAGATTGAATTTCTCATTTTAATGTACATGGAATGTTTTTCATTGTTGTGGAACGCCTTTAGATGTAATTATTTTACATGTTGGTAGTCGATGGAGCAAGTATATTTATGGGAACAATCCAATCCAAGTAGTGATGCAAGAGAGATGATCTAGTAATGATTTATGTGAATTATGAGAGCTTGAGTTCGATTGAATCCCATTACAACATTCAATAGAGTTCGATTGAATCCCATTACAACATTCAATAGAGGCTATCAATGAGATGAGTAGATGTCGTAGTATGCATAGGGATAGCAAGGAAGTATTTATGGGAACAATCCAATCCAAGTAGTGATGCAAGAGAGATGATCTAGTAATGATTTATTTGCATTATGAGAGCTTGAGTTCGATTGAATCCCATTACAACATTCAATAGAGCTCGATTGAATCCCATTACAACATTCAATAGAGGCTATCAATGACATGAGTAGATGTAGTAGTATGCATAGGTATAGCAAGGAAGTAATATATGTTGATATCAGAAACTATTTAAATATAGAAATATAGGAGATTTTGTAAGTATGAAAATCATTATGAGTCATGATGTTTTATATGTTATCAAAGGAATTAAAATGGATTACGTAATAGCCATGTTTAAAGTTAATCTAAAATTGTAGGTAGTAGAGAACAAGGTAAGTGTAATAACCCTTGCCACAATTTAAAATTACATTTTTGAAATTCTCCTTACAACTAATTCAAATTATAACAATTATGAAATAACAATGAGATCGGGTGTGTCAAAATGCTCATCAAAACACAAAGAAATAGCTCAAAAACTTGTTACAAACCAAGTAGAATATTATTAACTATTTGAAACTTGATTTTTACATATTTTTTGTTAAATACATCTGGTAACATCCACAAACATCCACTCCATATTCTACTCAAAACAACTCCAAAAATCAGGGTTTTAACACACCCGAATCGCAAGAAACTTTCAATAACTTCCCAAAACTCCACAATGTTCAACCCAACAATATTAATGAAAAATCATACCTCACAATAGATTATTATAGTAAATAAATGTTGGTAATAACAAAAAGCAAAATATAAATCAAGAGACCACACTGTGCACACCAAACTACCCAAACTCTTGCAAATTGTTTGACAAAAAAAACATCAAAACTATGAGATTAGCATTGTTGCAATTTCTAAATGAAATTTCCCTTAGAGACCCATAGAAACCACTATACTTGAGTCTCAATCTCCTTGGTTTATCAGCCTTGGAGATTCAATATTCTTTGGTTTTCTAGCCTCCAAAGAATACCAAAAACATGTTGAGAAAACAAAGCCAAGAAACCACCAAACTTCAAGAAACAATCATAAATAACCATTGCTTGAACTCGAGCACCAAAATGAGCACCCAAAACTCCATGCCAAAAAAGGAATCTTTAAAAAAGTAAAAAAAAAATCAAGAGATAAAAAGATAAATAACAAGATTTACATTGCTTAAAAGGAAGAACAAAAATGAAAAATAGGTATGAAAACACTTGCAAATCTCTGTGTGTTTGAGTGTTCTCCAAATACCTACAAATGCAAAGAACAAGAAAATTATTTAGGGTTGTTTGAGATCTTGCCTTCAATTCATACCCCTATGTCAGTCTTTCGACCTCCATGAATAACCAATATATTGAAAATGATAAAATAGTGTGTACTCTTATCCTAAGTGTGTCTAGGAATAAAAGAATAGTGACAAAATAAATGAAACTATGAGTATTAACCCTAATATATGAGGGAATACTATCATAGTATATGCATCTGAATAATAGGTGATGGACTACACCAAAAGAGATTTTCTCAAGAGATAATGGGAGATGCAATATCAAATTTATATCAATATCCTTCAAATACAATAAGAATAATACTACCAAGTAATGGTAAGCTCTTCAGAGGATTTGATAAATGTGTAACCGAAGAAATTTTATGAGATTTTTAACACTAATGTAGAATGTGTTGGCACCCCATTTTGTTGTGTCTCAATTTTTCCATGGCATGCTCTTGTGGTCTTCTCTTTGTCTCGTGTTTTCCCCCATCTAACTTCCCATTGTTTATAACTAATCCAAGAAACTCTACATGGGTAACTTGTCATGTTTAGGGCTTTCCTTTTTGTCATTATATCCATTCATTCCTTTAGGCTCAATTAACCAAATTCAAAACCTTTAAATTAACTAAGTATGGGAATTTTTAAGCTCTCCACCTTGTAGAAATTCTAATTGGGTATCCCCAGTTGTAATTTGGGAAAAAATGGATAAAATTGGCTAAGTTGCACATGTGTGCAAATATTTGGCCTACTAGCATCTGCTTGTGAGGTTTTGGTCTATTACTAACCTCTTATAGGAAAGTCTAACTAAACCAACTCAAAGCCTATTGGTGTAGTTTTAGTAGGAGGTCTATGACCCACATGAACTCAATGGAGTTTCCAAACCTGCAAGCATGAACATGTTAAAAACCAAAAATCTAGAGGATAGGTTTATGAGTAAGTCCATGTGAAGCAATTATTTATCTAATGGCCTAGGTTTAGTTGTCGATCGATTTCCCACAGTTCCAAATGAAAACCAACTCCTTGAAGTGTTCAATAGCAAGGTGAATTCTTGCAAGGTTAACATGAAGGTTGAGGTCCCACAAGGACCAAAAGATAAAGGATTAGATAATATGGGAGCGAGTTACTAAACTAGTCCTAGGCTCAATGATTATGGATATTGTACGTGTTCTTGATCAAACACCAAAGCTTGAAAAAGGTGAAGTAATTGTTTTTTAGCTAGTGTTAAGGCTTAAAAGTAAAAGGAAAGGTAAAAGGTGACTAAGACTTAGGTGCACTTGGACATTTATGTTTCACATATCCCAGTAAATGTTGATTTCTTACAAGAAGTTTCACAAAGAAAAAAGACAATGTGATGCAAAAATTTTAGGGATCCCCAAACATATCTCATTCACTATATGTTCCCCACAATATTCTATCCAGTTCAAATTTTTGCAGAAGTTCTAAATGAAGGAAAAACTTCCTCTACAACACCATTAATGTTGCAACCACTATTGCAACTACCATATTTTGATCTATGGAGCTCCATAGAATATTTTAAATGTTGTTTGGTGTGGATTCAAAAAGAAAGATTATGCATGTGTCTAATTTATGATCTCTAGAGCCCCTTTTTCAAAACAACACCTCCTACATGGATTTCAGTAGATTTCATAGCATTTTCACTCATTATTGAACTCAAACCCACAAATCATCAATGCAAGATTATGTTAGTGGTCAAAAGAATGTTATTTCACACTTCCTAGTGGTCAAGTTGTGTTTGCGAAGGACACTCATTATCTACGTGTTGGAGGAGGTCATGGTTAGGGTTTTTGACATGGCATGACTCTCTGACAACCAATAGGTTCTACTATAATAGTGTGTCCCACTTCTAGGACATCTTGGTTTTTGCATGAAATCATATATATATATATATATATATATATATTTTTAAATAATGTTTTAAGCCTTGAGAGGTTCCATCTAAAAGGTTTTAATTGAACAGGGTTAGATAAGACCCCCTTAGATATAACCCCTCTAGTCTTAAATCATACCCAAAATAGAGTCTCCTTCACACCTATCAAAATACTGACAAAAAAACCATTTTGGGACTAAATAAAGTCATTTACAAATTATATTTTGTAAGTATGTAGCCCTTATTATCAACTTTCCAAAAAGTATAATTTTGAATATTTTTAATTTTATTATTATATTTATTTTTTATTTCTTGTGAATGTAGGTTTTCACCAAAGTCGAGGTATTTGTTTCACACACGCAAACAAATAGAAAATAGAGGAAAAAAATCTAAAAAATATGTGTTTCCTAGGTATTGTTGTCCTTGTTTAAAAAAAAACATACAAAACAAGTTGTGTTATGACATCCACCTATGTCCAAATCATAATTAATTTGACTTCAAAAATTAATTTTAAAAAATATGCAACAAAAAATTATGAAAAAATATCCATACACTATATATTGATGTTATAAATTTATATTTTAAAAATTATAATTTTATCCATTTTATAAAAAAGTTGTGGTACGATATAAACATCACTTTTTTAAAAATGTTGTTTACAATAAAAAAATAAGTTATTAAAAGTTACATAAAAAAATTCACAATTTTTTTCTATTTTTTCTTTTAAATATACATTTAAGATCTACACACAAATCCACATAAATCACTAATTCACATCATCTCTAAATTATTAATGGTTTAGTTGCTATATGTTTCAGAAAGTGAAGATTTGGTGAAAAATGTTGATTTCGATGTCTTTGGCCAAAAAGTCAGGACACAATATTGTGGGTTGACCTCAACACGCCTTCTTGTCATGGGTATATGTACCTTGGTGACCATATTTTTAAAGGGATTAATAATTTCATAGAAGATAGGAATAGTTATAGAGCCAATAAAAGAAAGATATTTGACAGGAAGCCCTAGGGTTTTAGTTTCTAGCTCTAGGTATAGTCATTTTGTATTGTAATAATTTGGGCTTATCTCAGATTTGTAATAACCTCTATAACCTTTGTAGATTGAGTGATTAAAGAAAAACTTAACCTTGATTGAGTGTCTCCTTGTGCATGATTTATATTTTTTATGTGTTTCTTGTGAGTTTTCCAACTAGACATCTATAAAATCCATGTAAAGCTTTTATAGGGTATATTCTTAATACAATAAGGGAAATGTATGGGTATGTTCATGGATTAATAAGTAGACTCATTTAATATTCTAAAACTATCTAATATTTTTCTAGATATATGTGTAGAGCCCAACTTTCTTGTGCATTCTGAAAACACGATCTTTTGTGTTGTGTTGATTAATGCATCACCTTGGTTTCAATTATTGCACCTTTTGTATGAATTCAAAGGATATGTTTCCCAATTGGATAAAGACACTGATATATTACTAGTTTTCTCTCTCAATCATCCTCAACACACTTTAAATACATCAATCTAAGCATTATTTTCAATTTTATTCATTTGTGTGTTCCAACAATCCTATTTGAATGTGTATAACATCATAAGGGGTTATCATAAAACACATTATTAGAAATTTATATGGCATAATATATGTTTTATTAAGGTGCTTAACCTTAAATTTTCTAAGCCAACATATAGGCACAAAGTGACAACTAGAATAGGGTGCACTATGCAAATTAGTATGGTTTGTGTTAAGGTAAGTATTGTGCTTATACGATGATATCTATTCTAGCATCTTAGGGAAACCCCCCTTGGTCCTACAGATCTAAAAGTGAAGGTCTTACTTATCTCAACAATTGGTCCTAATTTTCCCAACCTAAACATAGGTTTGTGGTGATCTCCTAGGTTTGACACCCCTAGCACTTAGGAGATTATCAGACCTTAGGGATTAAGGGTTTAAAACTCAGATCACCAACAAATTAGTGTCATTTCTAGGGGTATAAAGAGTAAAATAATGTATTTGAGAACCTTGGTATCGTGAAGAAATTTACAGCTGTGATTTTATTTGGGTAAGGTTGGCATCTTGTCAACTTACTCCAACAAATTGATGCCATTGCCAAGGATTACATAAGTCAAGATTCAAATTTAAGACCTAGGTTAATTGGTAGTCATAGTGCAACTAGGAGAGTATTGGTACTTGGTTAGTGTAATCATAAATTTGTTGACCCTAATTATTTTCTACTTTTAAGGAGTGACAACTATCAAAGAAAATCCAAAAGTTAAGTTCAGAAGACAAAATAATGGAAAAGGATCAATGATCCAAAGGTCAAGAAATGTTTGAAGCTACTTCCTTTGATGCAAGAAGATGATGAGAGAAATGGAAGGCATAAATCTAGGTGTATTATCTCAACATAATTCTCCTATTATTTAAAAATTAGGTACTTCAAATAGGAGAGATAAATCAAAAGATTATGGTCAATATGCATTAGACGATTCAACTAATAATTTGATCAAAACTAGTAGGAGAACCATTATGCGTGATTTTGGTAGATTTGGAAAAGAGACAAATAATAAAATGAATAAAGATGCAACTCAAAGTCTTCATATAGAAAACATAGACATGAATTTGCATATGCCTCCATATCTAAGAAACCTAAGGGGAAACAAACATAACAACTTTCCCACTTCATCCCCAAGAACTAAACATTAAGCCAAGCCTTTGTTCCATCATATTGATCAATTTGCTCAATCAAAGAGTGAGCATAGGGAAAGAGAAGTAGATCAACAACTAGATCTTATTGACCACCTTAGATAAAGGAAATGTGAAATAAAAGCATAAATTGCATTAGGACAAGCTCAACTTTCTCAATAGTTTTAATAAATAAATCAATATATAAGAATGTTGTTCAACCTCAGAGTGTTGTTCAACCTATTAATGTTATTCAACCTATTCCTAATCAATAGTTATAAAATTTTTACCAACATCATCAAAACCCCCAACACCAAAATATAGGAAAAAATGTTGGGGCCAACTCCAAAAGACAAGCTTGGATATTTACTCCAACGAGACTGCCATTATGATTAGAAAGATACAAACAACCAAATTTTCATGATATTATTGGTTATCCTAATCTCATTTGATCTAATATTAGAGAAAAGGTGTCAAAATTTGAAGGTAACAATGCTATCACTGGTGAGGATCACTTGAGGTATTTCATTGATGTGACTAATGCATATGACATAGAAGATGAAGATTTCATGATGAAGCTCTTTGTGTAGTCATTAGAAGAGAGTGAAATAATTGTATAAAATTATTTGAGATAGTAGTATAGACTCATGGGACTAGTTTATGAGGGTTTTCCAACTACAACTTGGAGAAAGAGTGAATCCAAAATTTGCAATCCATGAGCTGACTACTATAAGGAAAGGGGTGAAGGAATTAGTTGTTAATTTCAACAACAGGTTCATAATGATAATGAGGAAAGTACCCCCCAAGTGAGACCAAATGACCCTATGTGCCTTGTTCTTCATTGTGGAGCATTTGATTCAAAATTGGACTATTTCTTGCGAGACAAGAACCCTCAATCATTGAGGAGAGCTTATGCCATGGTCATCAATGTCGAAAGAAATTTGAAGGAATATAATAAAGACAACAAGTTGATGTAAAGCTTCAAAAACCAAGTGCAACAACTTCTAGTAAGCCCCTCACTATTGAAGATAAATTAGATAAGTTAATGGGGATAATGAAGGATCTCTCACATAAGGTTGCAAAGAATGAGAAAGGTATGTCCACTAACAATGTTTCCACACACTTCAATGAAGTTCAAAGATTGCATAATAGTCCTTATAATTATGATTGGTCCAAAATACTTTGAGTTAATGATAAATAGATGGTCCCAAGAAATGCATGTTAGAGAATGACAAGATCAAAGAGAATGAAACAATTTCCATAAGTGAATCAAATATAAAATAAAGTGTGTGTAAATACAATGACCAAGCCTTGTATATATAGGAAAGGATGAGGAGGTGAGAAGGTAGGAGTGAAACTCCCACTACCCCTCCAAAGGTGGGACACTTGTGAGCTCACTTGACAAGTGTGTTAGCAAGTGTCAATAGGTATCTTAGGTTATGAGGACACATGTCTCAACCATATGAAGTCATACAAAAGGAAAAGAAACCTAAGTAAACTTAAGCTAGGTGTGAATAGGTCAATCTTAAAAAGGTGATATCCTATCTAGATGGATAAAGAAACTATTTACACTTGCACCCCCCTTTGAGTGCAACTTAGGGAGTAATGTATGCACTAATGATGAGTGCCAGATACTAGGCCATGTTGGTTACTCATGCACAAATATCTCATAAAGTGGAGTAAAGGAGAAATAACTAGTTGGAAATAAAAACCCCTCTCCAAAATAGAAATGATGCAATGCAATAAAATAAAATGTACAAATGAAGAAGTTAGAAGAACGACTCATGATGAATCCCCAAGGACTACTTCTTTCACATAAGTATAAGAAATGTCCCCCCCATAGGAGAGAAAAAGGAGAGACTATGGAGCCCCCCATGATAAGATCATAGAACCTGCAGTGTTGAGTGATGCTCGAAGAAGAATGCAAAATGTGATCCTTGAATATCAAACAACATTTATTCCTCATGGAAGAATATGAACTACAGATAGGTGCATGACATCTTCCCATGTGAGAAGAATAAAAGTCTATATTATGCACAATATCCAAAGACAATAGTGAAATATTTAAAATTTTCTCAATTGCTCCATGTGAAGGCTAATCTAGAATATAAACCAAAGATGTAGATGGGTTAATAACATGTTGATGTGTTTGTCACCGAAGGTGTCCGAAAACTATATAAAATGGGATTCACTAAACAAGTCTGATATGCCTTGTAAGTAATCATCCCATTCAACTGTAGTGGAAACACAACTGTGAATATCCTCTTGCCTTGAATCATGAGAAACCACCGATGTAGGAACACTCAATACTAAAGAAGTAAAAAATGAAGGAGATGTGGTGTAAGGTGAAGGAACCGATGAGGAAGATAGAACTCCAAGGTTCAAATAACCAAATTGTATCTCCTTATGCATGCTAACAGTATCAATGCCATTTATTCTCAAACCATCATCAAAGTCAACAAAACCAAAGGAAGAAAAGGAATACAATCTGGAATCATGATTAGCATGACCTGTGGCAATGATATCGCTACTCTGAAAATCTCTAATGATCACGGTATTTGATGTGAATTCAATTGTTTTTCTTGCAACACTATGTGTAATCTAATAAATGGAAAGGAGATTATTAGATAGGGTTCATAAAATACATTATTAAATGTTCCTTCTCCAATTTGAATAGATCCTTTTTCAAGAGCTGACATATAGGTGTTATTTGCCATCAATATTGGTGGGAATGAATAAGTATCAAATATAGAAAACAGTTCCTTAGATGCAGTCATGTGTGGTGGGATGCCTCAAAATCAAGAATCCACTTGTGTAATGTGATGTTTACAGAAGAAATGACTGCCATACCCTTATTCTCATCCTTTGTTGAAAATGTGGATGATGTTGATGCAAAAAGGGAAGAACCACTTGTCTTAGACAATTGAATTTGAGTTTTTTGAAGAATTTTATTCAAGAAATCAATTTCCTTTTTGTAACATTGGTGTTCTTCATGTACTAGTCTCTTATAATAAGTACATTTGAGCCTATCCTTATAAATTTTCCCTTTTGATGAGGGAGATGAATCCGATGAAAAGTTTGATTTTGATCCCTTAACTTGATCCCTAACACCTATATGTCAGCTCTTGAAAAATTAAAGTAAACTACATTTTTTTTAGATCCCTTAACTTGATCCCTTAACTTGATCCCTAACACCTATATGTCAGCTCTTGAAAAATTAAAGTAAACTACATTTTTTTTAGATCCCTTAACTTGATCCCTTAACTTGATCAATATCTCTAGTAAACTACATTTTTTTTCCATTGATCATTTGTCATAATCCCTTAAATTGAAGTAGTTGTTGTACTTTAACTTTCTATGTATGGAAATTAGGTGGTGTTAACAAATTAATTTTTGGAGCCATGATTAAAACATAATAAGGCACTTGAATTGTGCCTTGGCAAACCACCCAAATGTGTATTACATTTGATTCTAGATCCCCCCCCCAAAAAAAATATGCAAGACAAGATTTATAAGCTTGTGTCAAGTTTGGAAGCCAAATCATCTATTTATAACTCATCGAGATTTTTACAAATAGTTAAAAATGGGATTTACTAAACTAAATTTTGATTAAAAATCTTGAATCCTTACAAAAATGTGATAATTTTTTTTAAAAAAGTATGAATTTTTCAATAAACGGGGTGAAAGTTATACCCCATTAAAAATTACACAAATTACATTGATTTTTAGAGGTTTAAAAATAGATTAAAAAATTACAATTTTGAAAACATCTCAATGCTAAAATGTTGACAACAAAACCATCTTTTCGGCGAATATTCACACTTGAAAAAACACCCCTCCATTTGCAAGTTATGTAAAAAAGAAAAGTTGCCCTTACCCTCTTTGAATATACCTAGATGATTAAATCTAACCACGAGAGATCAAAGTTAAATGTTAGCTGGTACACAAGTTGATTAGCATAAAATGTTAGCAATTTGATGAAATGCTTCTAACCTTTAATGTTAGAGGTTTGATAGTTACAATAAGTGTTAACAAATTGAATTAAAAACTAATAACAAATGTAACAAAAAAAATAGCATACAAAAAATGCAAAATGTGAGGAGGATTGAATTCTCTATAGAGAGGTTGCACGTGGAGGAGTCCTACTAGGATTAGCATGGTAGATGGAATATTTAATTGAGTCAACTAGGCCTATATAGGCCAAGTTGGATTGGACCACTTCTTGTGCCCTTGGCAAAGTAGTATGTTGAAGGAGATGAGACACCACTATGATTATGGGAATTATATCTTCTCCACAATGCTTGTCGCTTCAAAATTCTCAATGCCTTGCTATTGATGTGGTGAAATTGCAAAACGTGCCTATCTTGCAACAAGGGACGACATGGGAGTGGTATGTGAAGTCACAACCTACATGAAAAATGCACATGCCTCTATCGCGACCCTAGGTCTTGTTGATGGGTGATTTTGCATCTTCTCAACACAGGCAACACACAAGTATGCTACCTCTCTTGAAAGGAAATTTTCTACAACTTAGTTTCAAAAAATCACCCCAAGGTCTCTCGGGTGTCAGGTCATGGCAATGCTTGGAATAGTTCAATTGGTTGATGTGATTTGTTGATAATCACAAGGAGGCCTTCATGGCTTACAGAGCATGGGAAGTTGGGTCCGCAAATGGAGTTTCAAGGGTGTTGGAAATGAGTGAACAGTGGCTGCCCACTCAGAGCAACAAGTTGAAACTTGGTTCAATCACCAAATTTAACATTGTGATGGTGCTTGGAATCCTACTCTAACAAAGAGTTAAAAGAAATAGCAAAATAAAAAGGGTTAAGAGAGCTATTCTAAATCTAAGCTATGAATGAACAGTAACAATGGAGGATGCTACAGTAGATAGAATCCCATAAGCTAAGTATTGATTGACCAAGAGAAACCTATAGCTACACAAAACCAATGCAATCTTCTAACGCCTACAGATTTTTAGATTGTGCATTCACCTCATGAACATACAATTGAACTAAAGTGAAGCATACGAATTAGCTCATAATATCTTTGCAAAGTGATCATCATCAATAAACCACAAAAAACATGATTTGGAAGTGCATCTAATACTGTAACAACAACCACCATTAAAGACATTCAACAAACCAACAAACTAAAACTAACATGGAGGTTGAATCATGCATACAAAATGAGAAAGCTCAAAGAAAACACCCAAAAGAATGCAATGCTTCCTTTTATTGATGCAAAATGCCTCTTACAACAATTCACCACCACCTTACAAATGAGGAGCAAACCCCTATTTATAATTTTTCAAAAGTGAAATGAATGGCCAGGATTAATTTGCAATGAGTGGACCAGATTCAATATAGCTTAGGGTTTCACCTACCCCCAATATTTCACAATATAAAAATAGACTTTTGTCTTTTTCCCTATTTGTCCTGTAGTCTATTTTGTCGTGTAGCTACTGTAGTTGTTTTTTCTTTTAGCTGCCTTCTCTAATATAGCTGAAAATTGTTGAAATCTACCTTTTTGTTGATGTGTTTCCAACATTTCTTCATTCAATCAAGTAAATCCAATTGTAGATTTGTGTCACTGAGAAGCAAACATGTTGCTCTTAATCCCAGTGGACAAATCTTTATCATCATCATTTGTATAAAACAACTTCCTCTTGCTCTTGATTATGGTGGATAGCTCCCTAATTCTTTAGCCCTGACTTCTTTGGCATGCATTCATGCATAAGAAGATCCTCCATTTTGATAACCTTAGATCTTCATTGGAATATTTCATATGTGAGCCTTTGCGACACAACATCTTCTATAGCAAGGTTGACCGTCACCCTCTTCTTAGATTCATCAATGTTCACATGCCCAAGGTTTGTGTCCAAGACTGTGTCCTGGGTGGAGGTGAGCTTGGAGGTGCACTCCACCCCATGGAATTGATACTTCATTTGTTCCTTTTCTTCCTTTCCTCTTGGAGTCCTTGCAGGCTTCTTTCCTTTGTCACTCTTTCCCACAGGATTCCCTGATTCTTTCCTCATTAGACTCCATAAATCTTGCATACACAGAGTGCAGTAAGTGCATTGATATATCAACAGGGAAAATGTTAGTTAAATCCTACAAATTCACAGTTAGATCCATTTGTATACCATTAGAAGATCACGACATTCATCATTGTTAAATATATGGAGCTTGCTTGGGTCATTTATGCAAATGTAGGCTCAGGGGTGCGGGTTTCCCCTTAGTGGAAGCTGTTAGGAGAAAGAGCAAAACATCACCGAGACCGCGAAATCTCGCAAACAACCACCCGCGTGGAAGTTTCCACATGGTTTGATTGATGAGAAAATCTCCCATGGAATGATTAGGCACATGCAAAAATTGGCTATGAGGCACTTGAGGCTACAAGATTAGGCTTTAGTGCAGTTGTAGGTTTGAAGGATGTGGGTGTCGTGGGGTGGAAGGACGTTGATGCTTTGTTGTTAAATAACAACACTGGATGAACAATGCCTCACATGCAAAGTTCCACATAGCAAAAATTGCATGTTAAATTTCCTTCATGAGTTCATTTTCTTTCTAAGTTGGAGGTTCCGTACCTCGAAGTCAAGCAATTCGAGTTCTGGGTAGTGAAGGGGCGCTAAGCACTCCTTGTGATTGAACAACTTTAATAGGGTGGAATTTTGGCCGTGGCGGCCGGCATGGGTGGACCCACCGGAGTGATTTTCTCAAAATCCTATGAGTTGCATGTTTTGGGACTGACAACAGCGAAGGCGGGCTTGAGGTTTGCATGGCAGGAGGACATGTGAGATTTATCGTCAAAGAACAGAGGTGAAATGATGACCACCCGCATGGAAACTTCCTCAAAGCCACAACTCTTAGAAATTTTGAGTTTTCTCAAATTAAGCACATGAAAGATGCATTAGGAGGGTGCCTAGACCTAATTTCCCAATGATTTGACCCCTTTCAAAAAATGTAGAAATTTGGAATGCAAAAGCCATAGGGTTTGACGCTGTTAAAAACAACATTCCACACACAAAAACCCGTGGATGGACTTTTGTACACGGAAACCTGCAGATGGAATTTTGCACATGGAAACCCACGAACAAACTTTCGCACATGGAAACTCATGGACGGACTCGCAGATAGCAACCCGTAGTGAAATTTTCACAATGTCTAAACACTTAGCAAATTTGGCTCAAACCCCTTTAGGATTACGGAGACATACATTTTCTGGGCCCTAGATGTTGAAAAATTTAAAGTTTGTACCCTTCTTTTGAAATGTGAAAATTTGGAAGGCAGAAGCTGTAGGGTCCGACACCGTAAAAAAATGGCATTCCACACATGGAAACCTGTAGATGGCATCCCACACACATAAACCTGCAGACGACGACCCGCACACGAAAACCTACGGACGATGACCCGCACACAAAAACCTACGGATGATGACCTACACACAAAAACCTGCGAACAACGACCCACACACAGAAACCCATTGACAGAAACCCACACACGAAAACTGCAGACGACAACCTGTACACAAAAACCCGCAGACGGTAACCTGCAATGAAATTTATGCAACTTCTTAAAACTCAATGAAACCTTGACAGTTCACTTAGGCATCATGGAAACATTCCAAATCCATAGGCAACTTGTCCCAAAAGTCAAAAAATGAAGGAAAAAGCGAAGCAAGCGAGAAGAGACCAAGCCAGCAGGAGCCAGGCAAAAGCAAAAAAAGGGGGGTCCTTGCCTTTGGTAGGGTGTGTGTGCAAAACATGTACAATAAATGGTGACTCGGCTGGGGAAATACTCCAGAGCATTTTGATGACAAACTGGAATCACGAACCCAAAATCTTTGGTTCCAACCCTCATGCTAGGACAAACAAACCAAACACTCGACCAAAGGATCAAAACCACTAGTTAACCCAACCTTCAGTATGCTGAAAATCCAAGTGTGTGAAAATGTATTCATTCCCATCCTTAAGCCACTATAGGAACCTTAGCTCCATCAAGTAAAGCTATGTGGTTTATTCTAACTTCAAAAGCATTCGGGACATTGCCTCACTGCTAGTTAGGTGTCCATAGCCCCGATGAGGTTGTCATTGTGATTCTCCCAAACATTGCTCTACTACCAGCCAGGCATCCATAGCTCCAGTAGAGTTATCCGGATCCTCCTAAAAGTTGAATTTTCTCTTTTGATTTTCACTATTTTTCTTTTTCTTTTTCTCTCTTTTTTCATTTCTTTTGATTTTTTCTTTTCTCTTCTTTTCATTTCAACCCATAAGCAGTGAAGCTTGCACTCAAGGCTGAGAATCACAATGGTGCTAAAGCAGAATTTTATAATTTTTCACTTAATTGGACTTCAAAAAGGAGCCTACAACGACCTCAAGATTCCTTAAAGTGTGCGAGATGTAAGATTTTAGAATACATCCGAATCGGATCGAACCAATAACTCATCCCCTTTTAGCCAAACATCCAGGTCACTTGACACTAACAAAAGATCTTGACCATCTACTCTGAAAACTTGATTAAATTTTATCGAAGAAATACTTGGAACAACCCCAGGTAATGAAATGGTTGTTGCACTAGCAAACATGCCCAACAACAAGCCAAGGGACCCCACAAAGAAGCAAAGCAAAAGTGAGTAGTAAGCTGAAGGAGATCGAAAGGAAACACCTACACTAACCAAAGCAGGAAAGCAAAAGCAAATAGCAAAGGGAACTACTCTAAAGCAAACCAACTAACCTAATGAAAGTAGGAAAGCGAGCTATAGACACAAAACCTATACTACTCAAACCAAATTATGTACAAAGAGATTTACAAAGAACCAAGTTCAAACAAAGCAGACTGATACTTGCGCTTGTAAGACCTCAAAATGCATGCACAAGCAACAGGGGATCGTTATAGTCCTAAGCAGTTAAAATTCATCTTTATATTTAGCAAAATAAAGCTCCATATTGCAGCACTCAAATTCAATAACAAGATAAAAAAAACCAAGAGTTGAGGTGACTCGTGAAGCCCATAGTCAATCCACAAACAAGTTCGCGTTCCCTCATTCCCATAACCAAAATGATAAGCATCATCATCCATAAGAGCATGGAAAGATAAAACCTAGATGTCGTCGTGTGATGGGAGCAATATTTGACGATCCAGAGTGGTGTGGCATGATCGAACCATGCATCGACAACTTCTAGAAGATGTAGCTGGTGGTGCAGCATCCCAACTACCTTACGATTCTCTTCTAAGCTTCCAATGGGACCTGTAACCTCCATCAACTATTCCTCAAGGATATACACTTCATCTCGTTGATCCTCTATAGTCCATGGCTCCACTTGATCTTTGTCCTCAAAAGGCGGTACACTGTCCCATTCCATTTTCCTCATGTTGACTTTAATTTGATAATGCCTCATGCCATAAAAACATGATATGGAAAAATATGTCCTGTTACAACTCTTAGAATCTGTAGGAGGATCAATAGTGGACAAAGAGGAAAGATTCCCGATTGTAGCCTGTAGTTGGCAGTGTATATCACCTTTGTGGGCAGCCACCAAGACATCCTTGCTTTGGTATTCTTCTCTTTGCAATTCCTATGGCTCACCAGGATATTTACTTGTTTCCTCTTGTTCACCATTGTTGTAGACAAAACCAGAGTCCCTTTCCCAATTTGAGAGCTCTAATGCTTCGCCATCCGAAGGTTCAGGTGATATATCTGCATCACTACCATCTTCTGAAATGTACTCTTCCTCAGTGTCACTATACCTTCGTGGCACTATTCCAAGTGGGAAGAAATCAACAAGTGACACTGGATCATCAAGGGGTTTAGGGTATGGTATGTCATTTCCCTGTGAGAGTTCCTCCTAAAGTCTATCATCAATCGTGTGTAAATTCTTTACAAGAGAGGAAGACTCTCAGTGATTGATGGACAACTCTCCTAGTTGATATGCTTCATCATCTGGAGGTTCAAGACTGTGTTGTTCTCCTTCTGTTGTTGTCCCAACACCTTCTTGTGGGCTACACTCAGCCAAGTTATCACTTGGTTCCAGTTCTTGGACTTTTGGTTCAATTTTTGAAGCAACTACAGGAGGCTATGCACTTGGTTGCTCCACTTGTTCTTTAACCTGCTTGATGGCCTCTTGACATAACTCACACATGAACTCCGAATGTGCCAAATCATGGAGCCTACACTAGCTTGGTAGCAACAAAACCTCCAAACTACTTGGTGTCTTAGCTCTGACCAATCCCTCATGAGTCTTGAGACAAGTTCATTATATCTTTCCACCATTGGATCTTCATCAACACCTAGGGAGGAAATTCGGTGGTGGACAACCTCTGCTTGTAGTTGTTCCCACTCCTCTAGATCTTCCTCTTTAGAGGCCTGACTGCCTTCATCCATTGAAGAGGGGTCTTCTAATTGCATCTCACATAAAATTTCATTAGGGATCTCTACTATCCCAAGGATTTCAACCTCTTCCTTTTGATTCTCAACCTCTGTGTCAGTTGTCCCAACACTTACTTCTATAGAATTTCTTGATTCAATCTCAATGTGTTGCCTTTCAACTGCTAACTACTTTTCTGCTTGAGTGGATGATTGTTCTTTGTTGGGAGTTGGTTGCTCCATCTACTTTGAATAGCTCCTAGCTTGATCAATGATGTTTGTGCATGAATGGTAGGTGAATTCCTAGTGAGGTGCATTACAAACCCTACACCACCCAAACATCAATACTTCTTCTAATCTTAGCTCATCCTCGTTGCTCAGCTGTTCTTGGATCAGATCTTCAAATGCCTTGGCTACAATATCAACAAGTTCTTCTTCTAGATTTGGAAGAGCTAAGAGTTTGTATATTTCCCATAAAGGGATTTCTCCTTGCAAAACCATGTCAATTCTGCCCAAGAATGTTAAGCATTCCATTTCATTATGTTTGCAAGTGTCATGAATTTTGCATTTATTTGACAATGCAAAGTGTTGCAATGGCTTATTCAATCTCTCACTGAAATCTTCTTACAGCTGAGTGATGTTGACTTGCAATTGCTACTCCATCTCAGCTCAGACATGTTGCTTGTCTTCCAATTTTCTGATTTAAAATTTTATGTTTATGATGAGATCTATTTATCTCATATTTTACTTGAAGGTGCATTCAACTTACAACTTTGTATCCTTGAGCTCATCTATGACCTCCTTCTAGCACTAGTTCTGTTGATGGGTGTTTTTGCACCTTCTCAACACATACAACACACAAGTATGCTACCTCTCTTGAAAGGCAATTCTCTGCAACTTAGTTTTAGAAAATCACCCCAAGGTCTCTCGGGTGTCAGGTCATGACAATGCTTGGAATAGTTCAATTGGTTGATGTGATTTGCTGGTAATCACAAGAAGGCCTTTATGGTTTACAAAGCATGGGAAGTTGGGTCTGCAAATGAATGAATAGTGGCTGCCCACTTAGAGTAGCAAGCTAAAAATCAGTTCAATCACCAAAGTTAAAAGAAATAGCAAAAGAGAAAGGGTTAAGAGAGCTGTTCTAAATCTAAGCTATGAATGAACAGTAACAATGGAGGATGCTACAGTAGACAGAATCCCATAAGCTAAGTTTTGCTTGACCAAGAGAAACCTACAGCTACACAAAACTAGTGCAATCTTCTAAGGCCTGCAAATTTTTCAGATTGTGAATTCACCTCATGAACATACAATTGAACTAAAGTGTAGCATATGAATTAGCTCATACTAGCTTTACAAAATGATTCATCATCAATAAACCAAAAAAAGCATGAGCCGAAAGTGCATCCAATACTGTAACAACAACCACCATTAAAGACATTCAAGAAACCAACAAACTAAAACTAACATGGAGGTTGAATCATGCATGCAAAATGAGAAAGCTCAAAGATAATACCAAAAATAATGCAATGCTCCCTTCTATTGCTAAAAATTTCCTCTTACAACAATTAACCACCACCTTACAAATGAGGAGCAAGCCCCTATTTATAGTTTTCCAAAAGTGAAATGAATGGCCAGGATTAATTTGCAATGAGTGGCCCAGATTCAATACAACTTAGGGTTTCACCTACCCCCAATATTTCACAATATAAAAATAGACTTTTGTCTTTTTCCCTATTTTGTCTTGTAGTCTATTTTTTCCTGTAGCTATTGTAGTTGTTTTGTCTTTTAGCTACCTTCTCTACTGTAGCTAAAAACTGTTGAAATCTACCTTTTTGTTGATGTGTTTGCAACATTTCTTTATTCAATCAAGTAAATCCAATTACAAATTTGTGTCATTGAGAAGTAGATATGTTGCTCCTAATCCTGGTGGATAGCTCTTTACCATCATCATTTGTATAGAACAACTTCCTCTTGCTCTTGATTCTGGTGGATAGCTCCCTGATTCTTCGATGTTGACTTCTTTGGCATGTATTCATGGATAAGAAGATCCTCCATTTTGGTAACCTTATATCTTCATTGGCATATTTCATATGTGATCCTTTATGATGCAACATCTTCTGTAGTAGGGTTGACCATCACGCTCTGCTTGAATTCATCAATGTTCATGTGCCCAAGGTTTGTGTCTGAGATTATGTCCCAGGTGTAGGTGAGCTTGGAGGTGCACTCCACCCTATGGAATTGACACTTCATTTCTTCCTTTTCTTCCTTTCCTCTTGGAGTCCTTGCAAGATTATTTCCTTTGTCACTCTTTCTCACTGGCTTCCTTGATTATTCCCTCATTAGAATCCATAAATCCTACACACACGAAGTGTTGTAAGTGCATTGATATATCAACAGGGAAAATGTCAGTTAAATCCTACAAATTCACAGTTAGATCCATTTGCATACCCTTAGAAGACCACGACATTCATCATTGTTAAACATTTGGAGCTTGCTTGGGTCATTTAAGCAAATGTGGGCTCAGGGGTGTGGGTTTCCCCTAGGTGGAAGCCATTAGGAGAAAGCCGAGGCATAACGATGTTGGGATCACAGAATCCCACAGACAGCCACCCACGTGGAAGTTTCCACATGGTTTGATTGATGAGAAAATATCCCATGGAATGATTAGGCATGTGTGAAAATTGGCTATGAGGCACTCGAGGCTAGAAGATTAGGCTTTAGTGCAATTGTAGGTTTGAAGGATGTGGGCGTCGTGGGGTGGAAGGACGTTGATGCTTTGGGGTGGATGGTAAATTTCCTTCATGAGTTCGTTTTCTTTCTAAGTTGGAGGTTGCGGACCTCGAAGTCGAGCAATGTTGGTTTCGGGCAATGGAGGGGTGCTAAGCACTCATCGTGAAGGAATGATTTTAACAAGGCAGACTTTCAACCATGACAGCCCGCATGGGTGGATCCGCCAGAGTGATTTTCTCAAAAGCCAGTGACTTGCATGTTTTGGGATTGACAACGGCAAAGGTGGGATTAGGGTCCACATGACAAGGGGACATGTGAGATTTGTCATCAAAGAACAACGGTGAAATGATGACCAACCACATGGAAACTTCCTCAAAGCCACAACACTTAGCAATTTTTAGTTTTTTCAAATTAAGCACATGAAAGATGCATTAGAAGGGTGCCTAGACCTATTTCCCAATGATTTGACCCCTTTTGAAAAATATGGAAATTTGGAACGCGAAAGCCATAGGGTCTAGCGCCGTTAAAAATGACATTTCACACACGAAAACTCGCGGATAGACTTCCGCACACAGAAACCCATAGATGAACTTCCATACATAGAACCCCACGGACGAACTTCTACACACAGAAACCCATGGACAGACTTCCACACACGGAAACCCACAGACGGACTTCCGCACACAGAAACTTGCAGATGGACTTGCAGACAACAACTCACAATGAAATTTCTGCAATGCCTAAACACTTAGCAAATTTAGCTCAAACCCCTTTAGGATTATGGAGACATGCATTTTAAGGGCCCTAGATGTTGAAAAATTTAAAGTTTGTACCCTTCTTTTGAAATATGAAAATTTGGAAGGCGAAAGCCGTAGGGTCAGAGGACAATAAAAAATGACATTCCACACAAAATATTGCACACGGAAACCCATGGACAACCACCCACACACGGAAACCCATGGACGATGACCCGCACATGAAAACCCATGGATGACAACTCACACATAAAAACCCGCGGATGACAACCCACACACGAAAACCTGTGGATGACAACCCGCAATGAAATTTCTTTAACTTCTTAAAACTCAACGAAACCTTGGCAGTTCACTTAGGCATGATGGAAACATTCCAAATCCCTAGGCAACTTGTCCCCAAATTCAAAAAATGAAGGAAAAAGTGAAGAAACTGAGAAGGGACCAAGCTAGTAGGAGCAAGGAAAAAGCAAAAAAAAGGGGGGTCCTTGCCTTCGGTGGGGTTTGTGTGCAAAATATGCACAATAGGTCCTACCCACTCACCCTCAACAACTTAGAATGGATGATTGAAATTTTGCAGAGATATTAGAGCGTTGGAGAAGTCGATAGATAAGGTTATTATGTATGTGAATGAAATGAGAGAAATGATGCCTAACAAATTTCAGATCATATGACATCTTGTTCAGTGCTTATAGATCAACCTTTCTTCAGAGCTTCAAAACTTTGACTCCTCTTATGTTTCCTTAGAACTCTTCCAATTTGGATCAACCTTGCATGATCTACAAGACAATAGCTCTAGCTTTGATATCATGTTGGAGAATACCAAGATTAGAGAGTTTGAATTTGATAACCTTCCACAATTGAAAATATGAACATAAGTTAACCCGTAAATAGGTCAAAATAGGCCAAAATACATGGAATAGGCCAATTTTTTGCAAAATGCATTTTTCTACCCAATGGAAAAATGGGAAGAGGGTCAAATTGTCCCTCTACTAAAAAAATGATTTCTTACAAGTTTTCATAAAATAGGCACAAAGGCCCAAACAATTGCAAAATTTGAAAATGATTGAAATTGACAAAATGAAAGGATTTTTTTTTCTAGAGCTTTCTGGATGCAATGATAGTGCTATATGAGTGAGTCACCTCAATGCAGGAATGAATGTGCTCTCATGGATCTAATACCATGTTGGAGAATACCATGATCAAAGAGCATGAAACAACTTCCACAAGTGAATAAAATATGCACAATAGTATGCCTATCAAATATAAAATGAAGAGTGTAAATAAAATGATCAAGCCTTGCATATATAGGCAAGGATGAGGAGTTGAGAAGGTAGGAGTGAAAATTTGAATACCCCTCCAAAGGTGGGACACTTGTGAGCTTACTTGACAAGTGTGTGAGCAAGTGTCAATAGGTGTCTCAATTCATGAGGACACATGTCTCAACCGTATGAAGTGAGACAAAAGTAAAAGAAACCTAAGTAAACTTAAGCTATGTGTGAATAGCTCAATCATAGAAAGGTGCTATCCTATATGTATGGATAGAGACACTATTTACAATAAAAAAAACCAAGATTACCAAGAGAAACACACCCCTAATCCCTTGAGGAAGGATCGTGTGAATCTTCAACAAGATTCATTCTAGTGTGACATATGTTACTTGCCTCATGATCAATCAAAGTGTGTTGTTGCTACAACACTTGAACAAGACAAAGGGTTCCATGAAGATGAAGGTGCACCCAAATGTTATGATGATACCAATGGTAATCAATTAAATTACCAAACTTGAAGACTTTAGTCCACTCAAAGAGAAAATGAGACAAAGGTATATGAGAGAAAAATCATTCATAAAAGATATTAAATTTATCAATGAAGTTGCTTTCATGTAGGTATAAAGTGATTAATAACTAAGAAATAGGAAAGTAGGTGCCATAAATCAAATTGGAGACGAGGTTGTCTAAGATATGCCAACCACAAAGATAAAAAAAAAAGGAAAATAAAAAGAAGCTAACACATAAGAAAGCAAAAATGGAGCTGCTTAGGAAGAAGATGCATATGCCAGATGCATCCTTGCATAAGAAATATGATCCCAAACAGAATATTACTGATGTCTCGACCAACAATATGGGAAATTTAAGGGTTTTTGAAGATAGTACTAAAATTAAGCGGGTCAATGAAGCAACAATTCAAAGATGTAAAGCAATTGAAGATGTTGGAAAAGTAATCGACTTAAAGTAAATTGTTGCTAGTGGTTAGGTAATTCCTTTCATCCATGATACTAATACTATAATAGTTCCACTCCCCACTCCTTTACTTGAATACTAGCCAATTGACATGGCTCAAGCTTTGAGTCAGTTAAAAAATTATGTTAGTTAGGGAATTATTGAAGATTCCTAGACATAGGGAAAGAGCATTACTTTATATCAATGCTCCTAATATTTTTCATTAGCAACATGAACTTGCAATTGTTCCTAATGACAAGATAAATAATGCTAATGTTCAAGAATCCGCTGAGATCTACTTGGGAACAATATCTATAAGTAATAAATAAATATTTGATCCATTTTACACATCTTTACTAATAAATGGGTGGTTGGTACATAATTGTATCTTAGATTCTAGGTCATCCAATAATGTGACGCCATTGCAAATCATGAACTGACTAGGCATTCAAGTTTGAAAGTATTATGGAAAGTGATTTTCCATGGATTCTCATGAAGTGAATTTAATTGGGCTAGTGAATGACATTGAGGTGAAACTTGTTGCATACTCAAGTAAATTTTTTTCAATAGATATTATCATAGTTGATTGTCTAGATAAGTGGGGTATGCTATTGTCTAGGAAATGGGCAACCTCAATTTGTGGTAGTATTCAAATAGATTTATTCTATGATACTATATACCATTACATGACAAATAATTATAGTTGTATAAAGAGAAGAAGATTCTCACTCTTGTAGAGAATTCAAGTGAGGCAAAGAATCATGTTTGCTACTTTGATGTGGAACCTAGTTTTTTTGTGGGCTACTATGATGATGAATGTGAGAAACAGGTTGATCTTAATTTAATTCCACTACCTTAGTATCCTATAAATAATGGCATTTGGAACATGAACTTTAATGTGCATGTTTAAGAGAAGGTAACGATGAATGCATTGTATTAGTGTCCCCAAAGGGAAAAAATTATATGTTTGCTTTCAAATTAAAATTTGAATACACCAATAACATGGAAAAATACGAAGCTCTATTTATTTTATTGAATGTGGCTTCCAAGTATGGGATCAAAAGCATTAGAGCACATGGAAATTCAAAAATTATGGTGTCAAAATTTAGGGGAACATATGATGCGAAAGAGAAAAGCTTGAGAATGTATAGGAATGTTATCCGTGGCACCATTGAGGTATTGATGCATTCAATGTCAACTAGGTTAAAATGGATAATAATGTAATCGTTGAAGCCCTTGTTGTGCTACTCAACCTTCCCCTAGCATCTCGACAAAAACATTCTTCAATGTTAATTGAAAAGTCAAGAGAAAAAAAATTGGAACATAGGATAATCTAAAATCACATATGTAGTTTCTTCATTAACACCTTCAAAAGAAAAACATTCTAGCAATCCTACAAAAAACATCAAATATCTTTACTTGGCTTTATGTTGACATGCCTGGTTCGGTCCCTTCTCTTGTGGTTCATCATTTGGTAGTTCGTCCTGATATTAAGCTAGTAAGGAAAAAACTATGTAAGATGCATCATGAGATTTCACTACTAGTTAAAGAAGAAATAAAAAAGATGTTAGATGTTATCTTCATGTATTCATTGATTATCCTAAGTGAATCTCCAATGTAGTGCTTGACAAAAAAAACTCAAAGGAATATGTGTTTATAACGATTTTAGATATCTAAATAAGGCATATCCTAAAAATGATTATCCTCTTCCCAACTTGATATCATTATTGATCTTACAATATGACATCAAATGCTGTCATTCATGGATGGTTTTTTGTGCATATAATTAAATTTGTATAGCTCCTAAATGTCAATATAAAATTACATTCATAGTGCCTTGGGGTATCTTTTTCTATCAAATAATTTCTTTTGAAATAAAGAATGATAGATCTACCTATCAAAGAGCCATGAATGCCCATTTTTCATGATGTGCTCCATGGCATTGTCAAAGATGATGTTGATGACCTTTTGGGAATAAAAATAAGAGAAGAACATCCACAAGTGTTTGAGCACATATTTGACTATTTGATAAAATTTAATGTTTGACTAAATCCCAAGAGACGTGTTTTTTTGTGTAACATTTGTAAAAATCTAAGGATATATAGTCTCTCCATGGGGTATTGAATTAGATATTGTTAAGGTTGCAACTATCATGAAAATTCCACCTTATAAAATTTTGAAAAACCTTTTTATTTTACAAGGAAAGATATAGGATATTTGGAGATTTATAACATAGCTTACCAATAAATGTCATTCGTTCTCCCATCTACTAAAAAATAATACCACTTTTCAATGGAATAAATCTTCTCAGCAAGATTTTGATAAAATCAAAGAATACCTGACATCTCCTCGTATGTATAAACCTTTTCTTTTGTATGTATCAGCTACACCTGTTGCCTTGGGGTAACTTTGACACAACAAGACATAGATGGTCATGATAGAGATATATATTACATCAGTTGAAGATTATTTGGTCATGATCTTAAGCAACCATCAAATAAGAATGTATATTAGTTGTCTTTTATTCCCAAAAACTTAAGACATTACATGCTCACTCATAAAATACTACTTATCTCTAAGATTGATCAAGTCAAATATATGCTATCTAGATTTTCTCTTATCGGATGAATGGATAAATGGTTCATGATCTTGAGTGAGTTTGGTATTGAATATGTAGACATAAAATAAATTAAGGGGTAAGTTTTTAAAAATTAGTTAGTTTCAAGGCAACACTTATGGATGATCATCCCTTGGTTGTTGATTTACCTAATGAATTTTGTAACATGCCCAATCTTTACTCTATAGATTTCACATAAGTTATGTGTTTAATTGATGAAGTGAATAACTCAATGTTTCCAAAAAAAAAGGAAATATTTTTTTTCCTTTTCAATAACATAATTTGCATGCTACATAAAGAACTTCATATAACATTCACATAAAACTAAACTTCAATTAAATGAAACTCATCTTTTTAAATATAGTTTATAAATATAATTCATGAACACATATATAATTTCATAATTTACTAGAAAACAAGGGTATCCTTATCTAGATTACTTCTATTTGACAAGTCTCGACATGTCGTCTACAAGAGGGAGAGCATCACCCAAGTGTGTTACCTCCAACCATAGACCAGTGGTCCCTCGCACACCTTTGTGCTAGAAGTGGCCCTATCGTTCGACGAAGAATTTGGTATGGGAACCCATAGTATTTCCATCTAAGTATCTAGTGTTGTGTCCTACATAACATGTACAATCATACAACTATAGAAATTCTCTAACTATGCATGACTGTATTGACAAGTTATGTAAACCTGGAGTATAGTGAACTGACAAGTGCAAGTAGTGAATTTTACACTTACTTTGGCCAAACTTTTGATATTTATAATCATCCACTTTCTAAGGAAGTAGTGTCCTATGTTCACGCACCTCTAACTTGACTTGGAAATGTTGGAAAAACAAAGACAGACAACTGAGAGGGGGGGTGAATCAATTGTCACAGAATATTTAAACTTTTCAAACTTAACTTAACTTAGTCTCACATTTGATGAATGAACAATAAACCATAAACCATCAACACATCAGAAACACAAACAACACCAAGTTTTTTATGTGGAAACCCTGTTAGGGGAAAAACCATGATGGATGATAGTCCACAATAGTATACCCTGTTAAAAGTATAAATACGAATAATGGGAATGCACATGCATTCAGGCACACTACCTAGAGCTCACTGCTCAAATATAGGAGGGATCATTGCCCAAAGAAGACACACTATCTTACAAAAATTTGGATTAGATCTACAGGGTATGAACTGAGAAAATAGCTTCTACAAAAGATTGATTAGAATTCCAGTTAAGCACAAAAACACTCCTTCACACTTCGCTCAAACTTCTTCAGACTCTGCTCTACAATTGAATGATTAGATCACTATTTGCACATTTTCTCTTCCTCTACTCTCTCACACACACTTTAACTTCGCACAAAAAATCGTTCTTATATATTCGTAACATGGATTTACATCAACAACTTCATCGGCCAAAATAGAATATGAAATATAAAACATATACACAATGTCGGCCCAAATTTACAAGTAAATTTTCAATGCGAATCAAACACTGTCGACCACAATGTAATGAAGACTTAAAACAATATCCTCGAGCATGCCAAACATTCAAATTTTAATCTCCAAGGATCCACAACATGCTACAACCACCATGTCAGCCAAGAACATAAAAACCCGAACACACAAGAGAAAAATCACTGACCACAAGCACACCGATCAACGTGGATGTGCAACAAGGATAGAGCATGATATAGAAGCATCCACAAGAATCGTGAATCAACAAAGATGCATCCACAACAACTGTAATTACTATAATCACATCAACTTCAATCAAGAGCACTAACTAAAGCCATAGAAAAACTGTCAGAACACAACTGTTCATAACATGATTAAATATTCATGTGGACCTGTAAGACTTTTAGTGGATAAACTAGATACACTTAGCAATAAACCCTTTAGTCCACAATGATTGATCATCAACATACTTAGCAAGACACCTTCATGAAATTTACTGATCCATTGTCAATCTGCAACACTTCTTATTGCAATTTTCTCAATATCCTTGACATATACAACCTTCAATGCATTAGTGCTAATACTGTTGACATCAATGATAACCACATATCAGTAACACAACCACAACATCCAATAGGAAATCCTACTGACCTATGGTCAATTCTTCTTTTGGTTTGACCCAAAGGTTAACTAACTTAAACAAAATCTCTTTTAATAGTGATGACTCCATTAGTGTCGATCGATTATTCGACCAAAAGGTTTAAATATTCTAACTCAAATACCTTGTTATATACTTGTAAAACTTTGGGTTTGGAATCTACCTGTTATTCAAGTATTTTACATAGTCAAAAGGGAATAATCTACTCTCCTATTTTTATGGTCTTGAGGTTGTTGAGAATGTAAAGTCCTCTACTCTAGATTAATTTACCAATAATAGATAAAAATAGTGACTCATGGTCTATACATATTATGATAACTTTCAAATATATCAAATATATTTTCACTTTTATTACATTTTAAACCTTCTTACTGAAATATAATGTAAACTTGTTTGATAACAATATTTAAGACATTGTCTCACTGGGATAAATATCATATTCCCATGCTTAGCTTTTCTTTACTTCTTTGGTCTATTAAGTTAGTTATTTGGGTTAAACATAGCTTAGGGAGAGTCTTAACTTTTCACTGAAACTCTCTCTGAAATATATATTAACTCAGTATCATGTAAATCAAACACGATTTTAACAATGTTTTTAATAGAAAACTACTTTAAACTAACCAACTGGTTACACTAGTTCTTATTAACTCTTTACATTTTTAATTGGCATTTTGCTTAAATAAACTAAGCTTTTTGCACATTCATTCATATAATTTCTCAAACAACCACACTTTGCACATAGCGATGGTGAAAGCAAACTCATACTAATGAAAGTTTTTTATCAGGTTTTAAAAGAGAAAGAAATCATTTAAATTATACCTAGAATTAAATAGCTTGGCTTTGATTCTGGTATTCCTTGCTTCAATTTTGCACTTTTAACTCAACCTTGAACCTGTTGCCCTATCAAATTCAACACTCAACACTATCCTTGCATCTCTTTCTTGATTCTTTTATTATTATTTTGCAACTATTAATCAATCTAAATCTGATACAAACAATCTAATCTCACTCTATGATGTATTGATATACAGTTTTCTATTCCCTTCTTGCTATGTTAATACTTTCCTCAAAACTCATGATATGTAGCTCTCCCAAGATTGCAAAACTGATGAACAACCTAAACACTGAGTAGCTGCTACATATTTATGCTCAAACCAATTTTCTAAAGATAGAAAATAGTTGACATTAGGAAGCCTAAATTGCTCCTAGGTTTCCACGATTTATGACTGGCATTCGACTCAGTCACAAGAACTTTGCAATCCTCCTCATAATAATGTAGTTATAGATAATGCAATTTTTAGTTGAAAAAATCAAAACCAAATTGACTTCACCTTTTAATTGCCACAACTAGCTTGGCGAATTAATACCTTGTTGTTTTGTGGTTTAATGTTGTAGAAAAAGTCTCATTATATGGCACAATAGGTAGTCAAATTCCATTCAAACTTGCTTCCTTCACAACTGCCCAAGTCATGGCTGATCAATAGTAGGAGAACATGAATAATATCCTCCATGTCGCCACCTTCATGTGGCTACTTAAACAGCTTTAAAAGTGCAACATTCAGCCACTACGTGGCTTTGAAAATGAGTTGTTAACAACATATGGTGGCGCCTATGTTGGGCAATCACTCTACTCTTAATTATATCTACCCTATACCTTGTATATGTGTGGCATATCAACCCTTATCATGGCATTCAAAATCAATTTAAATATAATATATTTATATATGATATTATACACATATATATACATATATTTCATTTATCTTGTCTGCATATACATATGAATATACATAAATATTATTATCTACATATATTCATACCTACATACATACATATATATGCTTAAACTTATATACATACACATATAAGAATTCATATATATATATATTCATATATATTATTCAAGTATACAATAATATTATATATGTTACTTACAAAAGGATTTTGCAATTTAATTTAATTAGATGATCAAGGAGGATCAAAGATGATAAAATACATAAATTTACCTAACAGCTCAAACCCTATCAACTTAGGTTCAAGACTTACCAAAATGAAGCTCAAATTGACTTGACGAGGCTCCATTAACCTATACAAGTGAGTGTGTGCGTCTACTTAGATAGAAATACCAAACATTCCAATACCAATACCTTCTCCTGGGTGATACTCTCCCTCTCCCACTAGAGGGTTCAAATTTTCTTGCATCCAACTTAGAGCAACATGTTCGTAGTTAGCTGATAACATATATATCATATTCACAATATAACTTGAGCATCATGAAAACATTTATAAATATTTTTATCACATTGAAAATATATTTCATTTAACCATCAAACATCATCATGTATTAAAACCATATTTGCACATAAAGGTTAAAGTATTTGGTAAATTAATAACAGGGTGTAACATATCCTCCCCCTTAAGAATCATCATTGATGATTTAAAGTATCAAAACATAAAATAATAAGAAGAGTTATCTCTTAAGAGTTTTCAAAATATTGAACAATATGTGGAAATATTTGCTTAATATCATGGTAATCCTCCCACGTAGCATGGTCTTCTACATACGGGTCCCACTGGACCTTGCACTGAAGGACCTCTCTATTATGCAGGCAGAGCCTGCATGTGTTGAGCACTCTGAGAGGCTCAATCATTACCACTCCTATGTCTTGTACCTATAATGCATTCCAATCAATAATATGATCATCACCTGGTATATAATTTTTAAGGTACGATACATGAAATACATTATGCATCCTAGTAAGAGCTAATGGTAAAGTAATTTTGTACATGACTGGGTTGACTTCTTTGAGGACCTTGAAGGGATCTACATAATGTGGAGCCAATTTGGATGACTTTCCAAACTTAATTAAACTCTTATGAGGTTTGAATCTAAGCAAAACCTTCTCCCTACTGAGAAACGTCTTAGAAAATGCTTAACATCCGCATAACTCTTTTTCCTAACATTTGCTTTCGCTAATCTTTTTCTTATCAACTTAACAAGATCCTCCATTTCTGATAGCATCTCTGGACCAAGGCTAATCCTATCTTCTAGCGTATCCTAGCTTATAGGATTTTGGCACTTTCTTCCATATAACACTTCAAATGGAGCCATCTTGATAGCGAAATGATAAGAGTTATTGTAAGCAAATTCTACCAATGGTAGATAATCTTCCCACTTATATTGTCGATCCATGTAATACATTCTTAGTAAATCCTCCAATACTTGGTTTACCCTTTTTGTTTGACCATCTGTCTCATGGTGATATGTTGAACTTATGCTCAACTGATTCCCAAGTGAGGAAAATAGGGTTTTCCAAAACCTTGATGTTACACGAGCATCCCTATTTGAGAGAATATTTTGAGGAACACCATGCAACCTAAACACTTCCTACACAAACTTGTTAGCTATGACAGGTGCCCCATTTGTCGAATTTCTTGGTATGAAATGGGCTACCTTGGTGAGCTTGTCCACCACTACTAAAATAGTATTATACCTATTCCTTGACATAGGAAGACCTTGTACAAAATTCATACTAATGATTTTCCACTTTCTCTTTGGAATTTCATGAGGATATAATAGTCCTGTCAGGTGATGATGTTTTTCCTTTACCCTCTGGCACTCTAGAAAACTTGCTACAAACCTTGCAACATCTCTCTTCATTCCTTTCTAGAAATATAACGGTTTCACATCAACCAATAGCTTGGTCACTCCAAGATGTCTTGAATATGGTGCAGAATGAACTTCCTTCCACATAGTATTCCTTAACTCCTCGAAGTTTGGTACATACATCCTTCCTCTGAATCTTAGCAATCCATCTAGTTCAAAATGGAACCCATCGTACCTTGAATCTTGAGGATCATTCATGAGAGCTTGTTTAACTTGCTCATAATATTCATCTCCTTTGGACGTTTGCAACACTTGATTCTTGAAATTGGAATGGATAGATATCATTGATGAGACATTTCTCTTTCGAATCGGGGTATTAACAACTCAATTTTCCTTTCTGTTTATATAATTAATTTCAAAATCATAATCTGATATTAGCTCAATCCATCTCCTCTGTTGAGCATTCAAATTTGGTTGGGTAAACAAGTATTTTATACCATGACGGTCTATCTTTAACTTAAATGGTTTCCAAGAAAATAATGTCTCCATATAAATATAATGCATGAACAACTATTGCTAGCTCAAGATGATGTGGAACACAGTTTTTTTCATATGCCTTTAATTTACTAGACTCATAGGCAATCACTCACACTTCCTATATCAAAAACCCTCCTAATCCTTCTCCTAAAGCATCGGTGATGACCACAAAGTTACCTTCTGGATCTGGTACCTTAAGAACTAGAGCCATAGTTAACTTCTCTTTTAATTGGTCAAACACCTCCTAACATTTTTTTGACCATTCAAACTTTTTCCCTTTCCTTTGTAATGATGTAATGGGAAAAGCTATTTTTGAAAAGTTAGCTACAAACTTTACATGGTACCCAACCAAATCCATGAAACTATGGACTTCGTGCACATTCTTCGGTGTAGGCCACTCTAGTATGACTTTGATCTTTGATGGATCTACTGCAATTCCCTCTGCAGAGATTACATGACCCAAATATTATACTTTCTTTAGGAAGAAGGCACACTTTGAAAGCTTACCATAAAGTGTATGTTCCCTTAAACGTTGGAGAAAAATTTGCAAGTGTTGGAGATGTTCTACCTCATTCTTAGAATAGATTAGAATGTCGTCTAAGAATACTAGCACAACCTTATCTCAACAGAATACTAGCACATGCTATTTTTTGATGCTGACTGGTGGTGTTGTTTTACCCACCTCGTTTCCTTCTTTTGAATTTTGGTTGTAACCACAGGATCAAGGTCCTTCCCCTGATAATCTAATAAAAAATAGTCTCTAAACACACTATTCATTAGGTTGATGGATGATGTTGGTACATTCATCAGTCTAAAGGGTAGGACTATGAACTCATAATGTCCATATCTCATTCTAAAGGTGGTTTTGTGGATATCTTCATCCTTAAGCCTTAACTAATGGTAACTTGATTATAGATTGATCTTTGAAAACATCATTACCCCACGTGTTTGATCAGAAATATTATTGATACGTGATAATGGATACTTATTCTTTATCATTACTTAGCATATAATAATCTATACACAAGCATAGTGTACCGTCCTTCTTCTTGGCAAAGATAACTGACACTCCCTATGGTGATACACTGGGTCTAATCAATCCTTTTGACACCAATTCCTATAGTTGAGCCTTTAACTCCATCAAATCAATTGTGTTCATTCTATATGGAGCCTTAGATATAGCTTTAGATCTTGGAACTATATCTATGGAGAAGTAAAAGCTCTTTTAGGAGGTAACCCAGCCAATTCATTTGGAAATATGTCCTCAAAATCCCTCAATATAGGATACTTCTCCATGTTTGACCTTTCTTGTTCTATAATTTCCTCTTCTTCCACTCCTTGGATTTTCTGAGATTCATAGTACATTAAGTCATCCCGAAAGATGAACTCTTTGTAATCACCCATCTTCTTCATTTTGACCATAAAAAGTTGACATCCCTTTTTCTTGGCTCTCTTCAACTGCACGATTGATATTTGCCTTAAATTTACTTCAATAGATACACCTTGTAAGTGCACTTTATTCCCAAGGTCATCTATGCATTCTACTATTTTAGCATAATAGCCAACCTTTTCCCTATGCCTCCATAACCAATTTAACCCTAGAATGACATCATACGATCCTAAGGGGGATACATATAAGTTTACTTCCATTGAGAAACTTGAAAGTTCAACCTTTTCCTTGAATAGACACTGCTCTACCTTTGCCCTTGTTTAGTTTGCATATTCTATTGACCAAGACTTTTCCATAAACCAAATTTTCTAGATAACTTGTTCACTAATTTTTGAGAAATAAAATATTCATTAGCACTAGTGTCTATTAAAATTGAAATTGGCATGCCAAGTAAAGTACCCAGAGTCTCAATTGGAGTGATCTAATACTCTGCTTGACAATTGTCCAGTACTACATGAATCCTTTGTTGGAATGCTACTTGTTGGGATGGTAAAGGATTCCTATGAGACTGCATCCCTTGTGTCTTATTAAGACACTGGTTAGCATAATGGTCATTGCCACGAGAAAAACACACCTGGAGGTCCTCACCTTTCCAAAGGCTTCCCAAAGTTATCTTCACTCCTTTTGGGGTTAATGTTGTTGGTGTTTCTTCGGTCACCTCTAGCCTCATTCCAATTATTTTGGAACCCTCTATCCCTTTCTTCTTGAAGTCATATCAGTTACCCTTCTTCTTAAACATTTGGGAGGATTGTTACTAGTTGAACTTCTTTCCGTTCTTCTCCCTATATGCTAAAATATACTTTAACTTTTGTTCTTTCTTTATGGATTTCTCATACACATGGTCCAATGAGGTAGGACCATGAATGTCCACTTCTCCTCTGATTTGGACATTGAGCCCTATAATGAATTTCTTGATTTAGAACCTCTCATCCTTCTGGTACTAAGGTACGTACATTAGAAGGTGAGTAAATTTTTCCCAGTATTCATTGATAGTTGAATCTCCCTGCCTCAAGTTCTAGAAATCCATTATTTTTTTATCGAAGTATAACTATGGAAACCACAGTTGATGGAATATCACCACAAACACATCCCAAGTTAGGCGTAGTGAACTAAGACCTAGCTCCATTTTCTTATTCATCCACGAAGTGGATGCTTCTCCAGATAATTGAAATGCTCCCCACACAGCCTTAGTTACTTCAAAATAGTTCCTTATCTTGAAGTACTTTTCCATTTTCGTGAGCCATGCCTCTACAAAATCTACACTCACGAATCCTTCAAACTTGGGAGGAGTGACCTTTTTCATATCTGTTGAAAGTTCATGGGCTAATTGGTTTCTTTTATCTATTTTGGTTCTTGACTCCAATTCGTCTTCCCCATGCTCACTCAGGGTGATACAGTCATTCCTATTCTCATCTTCTCCTTCTTGAGGGGCCTCATGCTCAAGATTTACTTGACCCCTAACCTCTTGTTTGAGGTTGTGTATCCTTTCGCTTGCCTCATTTATCATAGTCAATAATTGATCTAGCTTGGCTTTAGAATTTCCCAAGGATTGTCCCACTTCTTGGCTTCCCCCAGGTTTAGTTCTAGTATGAACCATGCTTTAAGAAATTATTCTACTTGGAATTTTCATTTAGAGTATCCAATTAGTTCCTCTTGTTAGAGTAATCACGCATTATCTAATAATTAATTAATCTTTAATTGATTATTAGTCTAATTTATTCTCGTACACTTAAGCTAAACTTAGGATTGCTTTATTAATTGAGTTAATATTAGATCATTATGTCACATCTCATGTGATGTTGACACTTGTCATGATCTGATCCCTTTTTCATTTACGGGCTTTCCTCTTATAAGCATTCAACCCTCATTATAATTACTCATGGAGAATATCTTGAGCTTTCATATCTTCTTGAGAGTCTCTTGCTTCTATAGCTTTTTCTTGTTGAAGAATATTGCACATATTGTTTGCATATCTCTTGCGTGAAAGGTGTATTTGTTTGTTGTTTGATCCTATGGCTCGTGGTTTTGTGTTTGTTTCACAATTCTAACATGGTATTAGAGCATGGATTTAGAGAACCCCTTCTTGATTTATGAGGTTTTTTTCTTCAACAAGGGTTGCAAGATTCAGATCTGAATCCCATTTGCTTGTTTTGCAAATTTTGAAGGTGGGAATTTTTTGAAGCATTTTTGTCTAAAAAGAACCTCGCCGTTGGATCCAGATCAATCAAAAAAGTCAAATTTGGCTTTTGTTTTGCCTGATTTTGATTCCTAACGCTAGATCTACGAGGTTTTGAAGCGGTTGCTTTGTTTCCAGATCCGAAGGGTAGCTGCAATTTTCGTGCGTTTTGAGCCGAAACGAATGTCACCATTGCATTCAGAAGGCCCAAAAACCTTAAGATTGCTTGTCAAATCGTCAAATTTGGTGAAGTTGGCATCTAAGGCAAAAAAAAATTGCCAGGGAAGCCGTACGACCTCCCAACACGTAAATCAAGGTAAAATTAAAAAAAATCATTTGATTTTTTTTACCCTGCAATTTTTTTTTTTTTTCAAAAATATCAAATAAAAAGGGCACGGTGGTTTTATTTTGTAAATTTTTTTTTTTTTTTTTTGAAGGCCGAGGTACCTACCCTAGGCCCTCAAGCCCTGCCCCACGTGGGGAGGATACTTTGGGTCCCTACCGCCCCTGCCATAGCAGGGTGGTAGGCCCTCGGGCCTTGCCCCTACGTGGCGAGGTACCCGGGGGTACCACCCCTTATAGTGGCAGGCGGTGGCGCACCCTCAGGGCCTCCACCCAATCTTTTTTATTAATTATTAAATGTAATTATTATTATTTTTTTTATAAATACAATTTAAAAAAAGAAGAAGCCAAATTGCACAAATGTGGTGATGACCATTTGGCCATCAATTTTAGGCCTAGTGTTATGCTGTCATAATCGTTTGGACGTCAAATTTAATGCAATGACTGTGTATTTTGCCCTTTAAGGGCAATTTTCTTCTAGAGGCCATAACTTTTGCCCACGATGTTGAAATCAGGCAATCGAGATATCATTGGAAAGAGGACTCAGAGTACTTTCTAGTGGTCTAGGTATTTTTCAGAGATTTTTTCTCAAGTCCCTATTATTTCCAGTCAAATTCAGATCTTCTTTTCTAGAGTTGCCTTATGTTTTTTCAGCGTAACTTTTGCATACGATATCAAAAATGGGAAAACGATATATTGTCAGAAAGCTAGTTCCAAGATCTTTGCAATTGTGCAAGTGGTTTCCAAATTTTATTTTTGAGTTTTCCAAAAATCCTTCTTCTTGATGTTGTCCTTTTTTGGACCTTATGGGCTCACATTGTATGTTTTTATCATTTGTAAACGCACTGAGATAAAATGCCTTCGTATTGAACCTGTATTATGGGATCTTGCACATCACTTTGTGCCTTATTGTACTTTCACTATGATATAAAGTTCCATGGGGGTTGATGTTTTCCTTTGTTTTTCCTTCATACCTTTCTCATGTGTGTGTGCCTTGGTTTGCACACCCTTTATATCTGCTTGTAATTTCATGTCTACACATTCAAATGTTCTTGGTTCTTTATCATGAACTACATTTAGGAATTCTATTTTAGTGTACTTGAAATACTGATGTAAGTAAGGAGGCAAACAATAAAAAATTCACCACTTGGTTCTTGAACTGATTTCCCAACTACTCACAAAAACCCCATAAATGGATTAGGCCTCCAAGGAATCCAACTTGTAATTTAGGAATAATGAACTTGATTAAGCATCTAATAAGATTAAAATCTAGATACAAACACAATTTGAATTACTTATACCCAAAATCAATCCCTTATAAGAACCTTCAAAAAGTGGACTATCCTTAACTGGTCCAAATAGGCTTCCTTAAATCATTCAACCTTTCAACCATAAAGAATATCTTGGTCACTTGATTTGGCTCTAAGGTATGCAAAACTTATCAAATAAACACTCTTCAAATCTTTTCATTTCCCTTCATGACAAAAGATAACAAATCATGCAAACTCTGTCTTAACTAGGACTGTGTTAACTCTATCAATACAGGATAGTCAATGAAAGGACTCCAAAAACTTATAAATATACCAATACCAATCTTGAAATGGATTCAAATAATCCCAAACACCTTTACAAAACAAAAATAACTTAAGAAGGACTTAAAACCACGTGCAAAACGCAAAAGAACTCCATTGTTCACTAGTTTTTGCCAGATTTTCCTTAATTTGTAGACCTAGGGCATCATAAGTTCTGCCCAAAAATTTATCCTTGAACCTTGAAACTTGGTGATCTTTTAAAACACATCAAAAAATTCTTACACAACAATTTTGAGGAGATTTCATCAGTTAGAAAAGGAGTTATGCAAATTTGTTCAACACTGTTTACCCTAAATGAGGGTTTAATCCACCTGGAGAAAAACTTCAATAAAAACATTATTTCTTAATGAAAAATAAGAATTAAAAATGAATAAGAAACTATATTCACATTAGCACCAAACCAAAATACTTCCCCCAAGAAAAGTACAACAATACGGGCCATAAAGAGTAATTAATTGTAGAAAAATAGAGAAATCTGAACTTTTTATTGATGTTTCAATACAAAGATCTTCAATAATGCTCCACACCCACCTTACAAGGATGCATAGAGGATATTTATGCCTTTTCACATTTTTTTCAACTTCCTACAACCAATTCAACAACCTCTACATGATTCTTGACCCTTTAACTTCAATATTTTGCCTTTTTGCCATTTTTACACTTTAGCAATTTTGCAAGATTTGTACTTTTTGACACATTAACCCTCCTAGAACTCAAATTACATTGAAAATGGTCTAATATGAACTTAAAACCTCAAACATAGACCTTTTCATATGAATTTTACCCTTCATATCCTTTTACATGCAATTTTGCAACTTTTTGCAAATATGACAAAAATGTGACAATGTGACACCAACAAGATAAACTAGGACCCTATGACCAAACTAGGACTCAAAACATGTTTTAAATGGTCCATTGGAACTTATTACAACACCAAATCACCTAAATTAATCCAATAACTAATGATTGCCTCATGGAGGCATGAAATCTAGGAGGTGCTCCTACCCCACATACCTCTCCCTTGTCAACATTATGGGGGGGTTTCTACAGTTGGTGCTAATGCTTCCTTGGTTTCACATTGGAGTGAGATATGTATACATTATTTTTTCCTATGTACTAGGTGGATGCAACAGATGGTTACCCATGCATTTCAGTGAGATGGAGCACTTACCATATGGACACTCTTGCATTCCTATTTCTGGAGGCGACCTTCCATTTTTCACCTGATTAGTTCTTCAGACTATTGGTACTTGTGCCATATATATCTTTGAGTTATTTATGTTTGCCTTGGTTTGCCATCGGATTCGAGAAGTGTCATTGGGGGAAATCATATAGATTCTTGTCTTCTTGATCTTGATCATCATATGTTTCAGTGGAGGTTCTTCTTTCAGCATTTCAGTAGTCATTCTATGATAGTGTTTGCAGCTTCTTCATGCTTCAATGGTGTTCTTTTGCTCATCCTTTGTTCCTATCTTTTGGGAAAAAAAATTCTTGTTTGGAGGCTTCTCCAGTCTTTCACTTGGCTTTCATCTCTTTTTGGAGTAGATTTTTTCTCATGAGGTTTTCTCTATTTCTCTACATTATAGAGATCTTCTATTTGTACATGGGTACCTTATTTGGCCTTGTTTGTCGAGACCCATCATGCATTCTTTTTTAGGGTTTTTAGCTACTCCCTAAGTTCATCTTAAGGGGTGGTGTTAGAGTAATCATACATTAGCTAATCATTAATTAATATTTAATTGATTATTAGTCTAATTTATTCTCATACACTTAAGCTAAACTTAGGATTGCTTTATTAATTGAGTTAATATTAAATTATTATGTCACATCTCATGTGATGTTGACACTTGTCATGATCTAATCCCTTTCTCATTTAGGGCTTTGCTCTTATAAGCAATCAACCCTCATTGTAATTACTCGTGGAGAATATCTTGAGCTTTCATATCTTCTTGAGAGTCTCTTACTTCTGTAGCTTTTTCTTGTTGAAGAATATTGCACATATTGTTTGCATATCTCTTGCGTGGAAGGTGTATTTGTTTGTTGTTTGATCCCGTGGCTCGTGGTTTTGTGCTTATTTCACAATTATAACACCTCTAATTTTTCATCCAATCACAAACATTTAAGTAATTCAACATTCATCCAATATTCAACAAAACATAAGAGACAAAATTTGCACAAGTTTTTAATCTTTTCTTTTATTATAATACTATGGATTTCAAATCATCCTTATTTAATACATGTTCATACATAGAACAACTTATTCTTCATGTGAATGGAGTGTATCCCTTAGATTCACTATTTGAAACTATTACAATGATTTTGGGAGATGAAGGCACACACTGATGCACTTCCATTCCTTCCCACCTAACCAATGGGGTGCTAACACTACATTCAGTTGGCATGTCTTTGGAGAAGATGGTTGGTCAAACTCGGCTGGTGGTATATGAGCTATGGCCTTAGTTGCATCTTGCATCTTCTTGTTCTCTTGTCTAATGTGGGATATGGTACTACTGAGAGTCTCAAAATCACCAAGCCATATCTCTTCATCATGGTTGTTTCCCTCTATGGTCTTTACTATACCCTCACATTCTTTCTTGGCCCTTAGGTAACACTCATTTCCAGTCACAAATTTTCTATCAAACATATTGAGTCTCACTATTTGGCACAATAATTTCCAAATATTAGCTACTATTAATGTTTGAAAATAAGCTTGCATAATGATCTCATAGGTCCAAGTGTTGAACTTGGTAGCTCTAATACCACATGTAACATGCCCAATCTTTACTCTATAGTTTTCACCTATGTTTTAACCCATGAAGTGAATAACTCAATATTTTAAAAAAATAGGAAATATTTTTTTTCTTTTTCAATAACTTAATTTTCATGTTGTATAAAGAACCTCATAGAACATTTGCATACTTGAAACACATAACTAAATTTCAAGCAAATGAAACTCATCTTTTCAAATATAGTTTATAAATAGAATTCATAAACATATATACAATTTCATAATTTACAAGAGAACAAGGTCAAGGTATTCTTATCTGGATTACTTCTTCTATTTCATAAGTCTTAGCATATTGTTTGCAAGAGGGAGAGCATCACCCAAGCACTTTACCTCCAACGACGGACTAGTGGTCCCCCACACACCTTCCTATTGAAAGTAGCCTTGTCCTTTGATGAAGAGTTTGGTATGGTAACCCCTAGTATTGCCATATGAGTATCTAGTGTTGTATCTTACATAACATGTATGATCACACAATTATAGACATTCTCTAACTATGCATAGCTCTATTGAAAAGTTATGTAAACCTAGAGCACAATTAACCGACAAGTGCAAACAATGACTTTTACACTTTTGGCCAAAATTTTGATATTTATAATTATCCAATTTCTAAGTGGTGCCAT